>JXSR01S073642.1:65680-78829 GCA_000969725.1 Ophiothrix spiculata
GTAAGCTTTCCAGCAATATCTAACTTTGTAGGTTTTAAGTGTATATATTCAGAGTTACGATCCATTGAATACAAATTGGCCAGGTTTTACCAATGTATTTGTGTGAAACAAAAAATATGACCAGTTAATGACTTATGTCCGATTCCTTCTCATCTATTTATTCCAAGAAATAATAAAGGCATTTTTTCATGAGAGTTTGTCTTAGTTGCTGAATGTATGCTTCACATTGTGAATTGATACAGAGAACCGTGTGCGTAGCTGAACATGGCACAATTGCAACAGATGCAGTGCATGTTACATGTGGAACATTGGGAACTTATTACACTTGTGACTGGGATTATCATTGCTTAAGGATGCACATGATAAAGAAAAGCCTCATAATTCTTACCTATCTAGTGTTGATCAAAGTATAGTTATGTTTTGTAATCTTATACCCCATTAGATGAGATGAGTAGTTTTATGACATGCCTTAATCAGTTACACCGATATACCGTATGTGTTTATAATTAATATTTGCTCATCAAGAAAGCGCTAACTATATCCTAAGAATATTATGTGGAAACTTTTAAAGCATGTCTGTTGCTGCATTCTCATGCTTTGTTAAGTGCAATCCACTTCAAATCAGAAGTAACATGAATCTACTTGATTGATGCATATTATTTCATGGGAAAGATACCATAAGGGTTTGCCTTAGCACTCTTTGTAGTTATTTATTGCAATCTTAAACCTCATTAGATGCCAAATGGGATAATGATATACGTGATGTCTAACCTCGAAAAGGGGGACTTTGCGACAGAATACTTTTCGCGAAAATGACGGAAATAGACAGCAAAAAAATAAAGAAAATTATAAGAATTTACAACAAATTTTCTGTTGTAAAATTTGATTGCCTTGATCAATTTCAACAAGTAAGGTGTCATTTTAAAGCTTAGAAAATGCTATAACAGATGAAATGATAAAATCCAAATTAATATCATCGGCAAAGTCCCCCCTTCCGGGGTGAGCTTATTGTGCTCATGTTATATATATAGTGTATAGTAAAGAAATTCATAACAAAATGTTAAAATCAGGTTGCAATTAATTTCCAAGAACTTCATGGCAAACTAAGAATATTGAGTGGAAATAAAAACGTTTATCCTTCATTAAATACTATAATTGTGCCCAGCTGTCATCCTTAGATACAGGCGTAACATTAACAGCAAAGAATTTACTTGAGTGTGATGAATTCTCATCTGCATAAAGACATTACGAGAATAATGATGCTTGCCTCAATATTCTCTCTGTTGATATATTTGCAATAACATTAGATGCCTAATGGGGTAAACATATTTATTACATATTTTGAAAGTAGCTTATCATGCAATTTGATGTATCATATTTAATTTAAAGATTCATTTTCAAATCGGGTTTCTTTTAATTTTAAATCAAGAACTTATGGAGAATGTTACCTACAACTAGGAATGTGTACACTCTATGAACCATAAAGTACAAACAAGCAACCAATTAACGCACATAAAACAATATGAGAAATAAATTGGTCCATATTTTATTAATCATAACAACATACCAAATTTTGCTTAATATTCAATATATTGTGTTCAAGGTTTGACTATGTGGTATCAACATAGTTAACTAAAGTAATAACAAAATCATATAGAATACAAGGGGTATGTTATGGATCTTGTAACAGGGTCTGATTTCTTGTTTTGTACTTTCAAATCACCTTGTTTAGGCTTTCGCCAAGGAAACCCAACTTGGTACTTGGCACCAAGTAAGCTGAAAGAAGCTTATCTTTAACAGGGCTCCAAGATGTTTTTTTTAATTCAGTTTTGAATGCAGGAGGAAGACCGGAGCACCCGGAGAAAAACCTGCGGAAGCGAGCATGGACTGAAAACCAAATGCATATAAAGCGCCGGGCGCGGGACTCGAACCCGGAACCTCATTGGTCGAACCCGGAACCTCAAGGCGAGGTAACTACCGCTGCGCCAATCCGCTGCTTAAATGCTTTATGTAGCTATTTATTGCAATCTATACCTTGATAGCCTAATGGGATATCAAATAGAATAAAACATTTTACGATATGTTTTGAAATTATTTACCTTGCTCATTGATGTAGTTTGTCATCAACAACATTATTTGAATTAATTTTTGACTCATACCTTGGTCACATAACCTTACGGTGAGGTTATGATGTGTTTACGGCGTCACCGGGTAGAAAATCAGTGGACACCGGCAATGTCTCTGTGGAGACAAAGCGGTTTTGTAGTTAAAACAACATTGTCTTCAGTTATCCAATAACAACCGGCTGCCGACCGACCACTACCAGACAACGCAATAATTCACTGATGTCATACCCATGTTTCTGCGTAGCGGCTTCCTTCCGGAGTCGGTCAGCAACCAGTAGTTATGTGACCATAGCATCAAAGATTAAAGAAAGCTAATTATGAACTAATAGTATTAAATGGGCACTTGTAACTTGTTAAATCAGCACAGGGTTGTAGCCATGAGACTTTTGTGGAGGCTCACTGTTAAACCACCAAGAAAGTAGCAAATAAGAAATAACTTTTAGTAAACCCCCAATAATGTCTTCACAACAAACAGATATTATTGCATTGGGCCCACACCACTTGCACCATTATAACTACACCACTTGGGTAGTTTGGATGTTTGTTTGAATCCACTGAATTTAATACTGTTTCAAAAATGTAGCCATTGTGATATAGTTTGATGCGTAGTCTTTTTACACACATCCAATTTAAAATACACTGAATTGTTTTGTCTCATTTCAGATACTGACTTTCAGAACAAACTGTCACTTTGTATCAAAGTGTGCTAGGATTTTGGAGATTCTATGGTTAAGAGGAAGCTGTAAAATTGGTAAGTGTTTTGCCCTTGCATTCTCGTAGCAATTCTGTTAACTTCTGCATTGATTGAAACATGAAATATCATACATGTAAAGGTCAATCTAAGACAGTTTTTGGAAGTGATCGAAACATTATGGGGAATTGCTGATAAAGGAATCTATGACATGAAATGGTATGGGGATAAATAATGGATCACCGGTCTCTATGGATTTCATGGCATTTGGTTCTCCTGATGATATGCAACCCGCTTGATCTCTTTATCACATCCATGAAAATTTATGAGTCTATTATCCTTGTAATGATCTATTTTGGTATTGCTGCTCAAGACTGATTTGAATGAGCCCATTTCTACAGATTCGTATTGTGTGTTAGTGAGCTTGTAAAGAAATAAATTAAGCTAGGTTTTTCTGCATTTTCAACCTATTTTCAACCATTGACATTTATCTCAGCTTTGGAAATTCAATATTTCACATGAAACAATGTTGAAATATTGTATGTGATGCTTCTGTAACGGAGCCAGGTGCTTTGATAGGCCTAAGGTAATACAGCAGTTGCTTTGAGTTGAGGAAAAGCTGATGCTTTCTGAATATCAACAACATCTATACAACATTTCTGTAGGCAAAGAGGCCCATATGAGCAGGATATGTGCTGGGAATGGAAGGTTAGAAGTAGATGCACAATTTGTTTGACTGATAAAATATGAAAATTAGACTAACATGAGAGCTCACATTTTTATTAAATGTCATGTGTTTTGTCTAGTTGGTGGTGGGTTTTTTTCCCAGTTCATGTGTTTGTTACCACGACTTATGAAAAAGTAGGTATATAGTATCATGTGTGTCTATGTTTTTGAATCGCTATTTGAATCAAGTTCTGATTATATACTGAGCAATTCAACTATTCAATTTCATTTTATAAGAGAATTCAGATTACCTGTTAAGAATGTTTTTGGTAGATTATAATAATTGAAACTTTGTGGGCATTGAGGCTGAATTGGTGATAAAGAATTCTTTGATGACATAAAATGTATGGGGAGTACAGAATTATCTCCATGGATTTCATTGCTATTTCAATTTAATGATGGGTTACTTACATTGACATGGTATACGTATATGTGCCTGCCTTTTTGGGGTGATTTTTCCAGGATTTTTGGTATACCAATGGGGTGTTTTTCATCTCAGATGAAAGCACCCAATTTTCATAAATTGGATGCTTTTGGGAAAATTTGCAAAAAAGCACCCAATTTGAGTAAAATGGGGTGATTTTTCATTAAAATTGATATACTGATGGGTGGGTTTTTGTGCCAAAAATAGGTATAGAGATAGTCAGTTTTTCGGAGTCCGGCAGGCACATACCCGTACAAAAAATGTTGAAGACCCCCCTGGGATTATTACATTACCAATAGAATACAGTCAGCTGCCTTTAACAATGTTTTTGGTAACGATATAATACCATTAGACGGCGCTAATCGACTATATTCCTAGTAATTACCCACATAACGCTCGGGTAGGCGAAGCAATGGAGACTTAATGCCTTGCCTAAAGGCATAACTCGTTTGCGCTAACGGGGCTCGAACTCATGACCTACTGATTACGAGTCCTGCTCTGTTCCACTAGACCACACGAGCTCCCCTATCTGTTACGTGTATTCAGATGTATAAAACTAATTCTCTCGTAACTCTATTTTTGGTTCTCCATTTTGTACTTTGCTTATTAGAGCTAATCCATTTCAAAAGACATTTGTTTATTGTGTTTAACTCTATCTGAAATAGTGGTGAAACGATGTTGGTCAGGCCAAAAAAAAAAGAACTCTGTCTCAGCTTACTTAAGGTCAAAACCCTAAGGGCTATGCATTTTTTTTTTTAATAGTAAAAAAGGGCTTCGCGGATGCGGAAATACCCCCTAATTTTTTTTTTTACTGCATTTTTCTGACACTATTTTTTTTTCGCTGCCGCTTTGCGGCCGTTTATTTAACTTTTTTCCCAGTAGTAGGAAAAAAAGGTGAAAAAAACTGAAAACCTCTCAAAAACCTTTAAAAAAAGAAATGCCCTAAATTAAAAGCTCTGCGAGCAGGAAGCTGAGACAGACTATTTTTTTTCTTTGGCCTCATGTAAAATATTCACACAATTTTAGTTTTTGAAACTAAATATTCATTTCATATGAAACAATGTTTAAGTATTTTATGTGATGCATCTCTAAGTGAGTCAGGTGTTTTGATAGGCCTAAGGTAATACAACAGTTGTGTTGAGTCAAGGAAAGGCTGATGAAAGCTTAAGGAATACCAACAACATGCAAGATGTCATAGACAGAGAGGCCCACAATGTGAGAGAACATGTGTGAGGAATAGAAGTTAAAGTCTAATATACTCCTGTTTGAATAATAGATTATGAAACATGAGATATTAGCACCTTGATTTAATGTCAAAAGCAAAACTGGTCATAATTGAGACCGTTCACTATTAACCAGCCATAAAATTTATGCAACAACTTTTTCATTTTTATCCAAAGGAATAAAATATAAAATGTTGCTTACTGTTCCTTGAAAGCATTCATCTTATAGGCTAATAATTTGTTGAACAAGTCGGCACACAACGAGTGCGTTCAATTGCAAAAACATCAAGCGTACCTTTCATTCACAAATGCATTAAACGCACCACCACTGGGACCAAGCGTCAGCGTACGTTTTTTGCAATGCGCTGCGTACCTGATCATGCATAACTTTTCCAATATCAACACAGAATTTGATGACTATATGACTCATGCAGAGGTTAAGTTTATATGGAGTTTTTTTTGAAAATGTTTGAAAGAAGGTAATGAGATGAGGTGAGTGCTTTTCATAGCACAAGCTTCAAGAATGTTCATGTAATAAAGTAACATATTGACTTCTGATTGATTTTTAACCATAACAGAGTGTTGGTTTGCTCCAATTTTTGAACTTCAGATATAGAATTTCATAGCAGTCTCCATTAACCATTACTCACTTTTAGTAAAAAATTGGATGACTAAAAGGAAGAGCAGAATAATGCTTACATTTACAGTGAAGAATTGTAAGAGAGAGAATTAAGAGTGGGGGGGGGGGGCACTCGTATATGGAAGTGACATACCGGTGCCACCAAGCATCTTGAAGTAGGGGTCTTTTGGTGACAAATTGGGTAAAAAAGGGGGTATTTCAGTGACAGTTCAAAAAGGGGGGAGGGGTTTGGACAAAATTAACAAAAAAGTAGGGTCTTTCTGGGTCAAAATGGCCAAACATTTGCAAAGATTTTGTTGATTTTTGCAAAATTTTCAACGATTTTTCAGAAATTTTTGACAAATTTTGTGAAATTTTTTGGAAAAATTACATCAAGTTAAGAAAATGGTGTGTCTTTGAGTGACAAAGGTTGTTTTAGTGACAAGGAATTTTAAAAAATAGGGGTCATTGAGTGACAGTTGCTAAAAATAGGTGGCCTTTCGTTGAGAGCGAGCAAAAAAAGCGGGGTCTTTATGGTGGCATATGGCATGGAGCTCAAAGTTGAGTGCCCCCCCCCCCCCCCCGAGTGGTGTTATTGATCTTAGCTATCATATGTACCTGATTTCACTCATATTGTAGTTTGTACTCAATACATCAATACCTTAAGCAAATGTGCAAACTCAAAGAAAACTTGGATATTTGAAACCACCTCTTTTTTTCTGGATCCATATCATGTTTTGTTGATATCCACAAGATGAAAACTGGATACCCTGTGTTATTTGTGTAATGAACATCGGAAGTCATTTCACTGCAATATATCATGTTGCATACATTTCTCCATTTGGTCATATGAGTCCGTCCATCCCAAACATACCATAAATGCAACCGCTTGTCATTTACATTTTTTTTAAATATTTGCAAAGATGTTTTAAAGATTAAAATGACACCTCAATGAAATTTACTCTATTTCTAGAAGTCCAGTTATGGTACGTCAAAGGTTGTCAAGTAGTAAAATGTATAACTTAGATACACCTGTTCAAAGGCTAATAAGCCCTATATTTTCTGTTGATGGTCCTCAAAATAAGCAGATATATTTCCGATTATTTTCTTGAAATGCAACTTTGCTGGTGTTTTGAAGTAGGCACAAGGAAAATTTTAATTTGTCATAAAAATCAATTTCGACAAATTACAACCTATATGGATTTTCACCTGTAGCGCAAAGTGAAGTCTCCATGTTGCATTTACGGCTCGTCTGAGATGGACAGTCACATATATGCCTTGTGTACATGTTATTAGTCTGTCTGTAGCGGCATCTTTTATGAGGAGCGTTGTTTATTACAAATAACTATTATGTTACATATATATTGGTTGCATTGTTTTTGGAGAAATAAGATTCTATTTCATATTAAGCCAATGAATTGGGCTAATGAATATATTGTTTGACATGTTTTATGTTGAAGAGTTTACAGCACCTTGCAAGTTACGAAAGGTCGATATTAGGCCTAAAAAAAGTGGTTGACTTGCCCTTTGTGACCGACCCAAAATTTGCAAAAATCAGGGTCGCTTTTTTATTTTTTATTTTTTTGGTAAACTTTTGCCTACCTCAACAATGAATTTGGTGAATATTTCATGATATTTGGATTGATTTTACAACAATATTTACAAAATGTTGTACATTTGACTTAAACAAACATAAATCTTGAATAAATAAAACAAACAACATTGATATAAACTATTTTAATCAATTTGTCCTTGCCAATATTTGAAATAAAAAAATTTGTTTAAAAAAATCCGACCAACGGACTATCATTTTCACCCTTAAAGGGCAAGTCAACAACTTTTTTTTTTGGCCTAACGGTGAATACATATTTAGAACATCCTACTCTAATCATTTTGATAATGATAGAGCACTTGTCTTTTCTCATGACATCTGTTAAAGACATTCATACTTTCATTGTTATTGGAATTTCCCATGCAAAGAAGTCAGCCAAACAAGAAAGGGTGATGTTAACGAAAATGAAAAAAGTAATGATTGGTTTTCAGTTGCGGCAGGGACCAGCCCTCTGCACCATTGTTGAACATTTATATTGGTTACTGTCACGTTGACGTAGATTACGGGTTTGAAAAGCAGTGTGCAGGTAGTGACACGAGACTTACAGTAACACACAAGTACCACATTTGTATAGGAAAATATATTCATTGATTTTAATTTCACTTCTTTAGATCTCATTCTCAGTGAATACATTTACATGTGCAATAATTATATACAAAGCGCTTGACTTTCTTGTAATAGTTATATCAATTTGTAGTTTCATAGTTCTCTCTTCTCGATTTCGTATTTCACTTGGTTATTACAAGTTGTTGAATGGTTCATTAGTTCATTAGTTCTTTGACCATTAAATGTGGTCAGATAAAATAGTTATCATAATTGATTTGTGCACAATTCATCCAAACCTGTCGCTGCAACAGTTCTTGGAATAAGCACAGGTTGATGTCTTGCAGATTTCAATAAGAATGATGCTTTAGACTAGCCAATCTCCTTAGTCTCCATGTATAGTACAACTTCTGACTTGGCCTTTTTCTTTAGCTTTGGTTGTCATACAACGGTAATACGGTAATACCTTTATGGCTGTTGACATAAAATCACATTCCAAAGAACAACAATAATATTTGATCGACTATCTCTTCTAACAACATCTAAGAGTTTCAATGCACGAATATTTCTCAAGTCATAATTTACTATCAAACTGCATACATCGAATAATGTTTAAATTTCATATCATCAAAAAAGAAATTTACATAGACTTGATTCCAGTCTCTGCTAAAATATACAAAACTCATATGTCATCATTTTTACATGACACCAAACATTTCACTGCACTTGAGTGATCATTGCTGTTTTTGCACTAATTCACTGAAAATTAATTTCACAGAATTTCTACATCTCCATTGTCTTATTCATTTGATAAAATTTCACAAAGCTTATGATATGGTTTCATACTTAAAAATAATACATTACAAACAAAATCAACTTACTTCGTCCTGCAAGTTATGGCTGCCTCAAGCATTGTTGGCCGGCTAACAAAGACAAACTTTCATCCGTCTCTGGTTCTGAGTTATAACCTCTTTTCCTCTGCTAATTATATTTCACAGAATGCTACGCAAGCCTGTTTCTGCCTTGCCGCTACATGTAGGTTATCTGTAGCCTCACCAGTGGATCGCAAAGCTGATTTACCGCCACACTTAAATACTTGAAATGCAAAATCTACATTTGCCCTGCTCAGAGCTACAAAAGTGTGCTTACAGTCAAGATGCTAGATGGCAACTGCCCCTTGCACAACAACAACTACCAAACAATCATTTCTTCACCTTTCTACACTTTCTATATACATCCACACTCATAAAAGACAAAATTCACTCAACCTTACTCAATCTATTCATCTCTCAATCACTCAACAATAGGAAGAACTTTATGAGGGCTGATTATGTGATGTAACAATATTTTGACAGTTACCAGTTATTGATGAATGTTTTTAAATGTATTCATTCCACGCTCCAAGTTATCTTGTTGAACTCATTCATCTTCTGAGAAACCAATCAGCGCATGAATACAGGGCTCGGTTTCGTTCCTCTTCAGATCTCACCCGCCTTTCTATTCCCCGATCTTTTAAGACTGCTGGTGATTCTTCATTCATTGTTTATGCTCCCCGGTTGTGGAATGAACTTCCTATTTATGCTAAAGAGACAACATCCATCCCTGTGTTCAAGCAGCTGTTTAAAACACAATTGTTTCCTGTGTAGATTTCGCTTGTATTTTTCCAATTGTTTGTTTTTATCCTTTTCTGTGTTTCTTTCTTATTTTAAGGCAATTTGTTCTTTGCGCCAAATAAAAACTTGGTAATAATGATAATAGTAATAATAATGTTACATTAGTTTGCTCTGATTAAGATGCACGTTCCGTAGTACAATCAGAGTAATTCCAGTTTGGACTTCTATTTTTATCTTCAATATGTTGTCTGGCTAGTCTCAATAAAGTCTGTACTTGATTGCCTTTATTCCCATAAGAGATTGGATGTAATAAAATGTTGCAAAGTGTAATCTCTTTTGACCGGCCTTACTATAAACTTTTAACTAGGGACTTCAAGAGCATTTTATAAGGGAGTCATGAGTCTTAAATTGAGTGTGATGATCCAAAGCCCTGCCACATTTAGGGTGCTATTTTTTAAGGAGTACACGATGATAATACCAATATTTCCAATAGCAAAAGTAAATTCAGGGAATACGTAAGATTGGAACGTGTCTGACATATTTGGAAAGTGGTTCAGCGTATGGGCACCGCCGCCTTATTGTTTTCCTTTATTTGGATACTGGCTGCATCAAACTGCTGCGACATTACGTTGTCATATTTTGACACATATTTGACACATGTCATACGCTAAAAGTATGTTATCAAAGTTCAGATTTATATGATCCAAGTCAGGCCGCTCATTGATGCTAATAGACTTTCATATGCAAACATATATACAGGAAAAACTTTATACAAGATTAGGCATCACGTATCAATGTCAGAACCCCTGTGCGCATGACCTAGGCACCCCTCAACCAGGAGGCTAGTGCCCTCAGTTTGTCCCGGCTATTTAATACAGGATAAATTGTATTCTTTAAGGATAAATTACATATAGAATTTCATAGCAGTCTCCATTAACCATTAATCACTTTTAGTAAAAAATTGGATGACTAAAAGGAAGAGCAGAATAATGCTTACATTTACAGTGAAGAATTGTAAGAGAGAGAATTAAGAGTGGTGCCGGGTGGGGGCACTCATATATGTAAGTGAGGTACCAGTGCCACTGAGCATCTTGGAAGTTTTACCAATTTTTGACAAATTTGGTAAAAACAGGGGTCTTTCTTTGAGAAAGTGCAAAAAATGGGGGGTCTTTGAACAAAATTAACAAAAAAGAAGGTGCTTTCAGGGTTAAAATGGCCAAAAATTTGCAAAGATTTTGTCGAGTTTAACGAAATTTGCGATGATTTTTGAGAAATTTTTGATTGGATCACCATGCTTTGCAGTAGGCATATACTTGAAGAACTTCCATCAAGGGCTTAGCAAGTGTTAATTTTGTGATATCACCAGTAATCTGTTGATCACATCTCACCTGCATGGAAATCATGTGATATAAAAGAGGATTTCCCTGTGAATGCTGATTTAGATTTATTAAAAGTAGGTCATGTTATAGCTTTAATATGGCATCTTGAATTTGATTTACAACCGAGTTGCATAACAAAACATGGCTCAGCTTTATTCTTCTTGTTGTAGCTGTTAAAACCATCTTAGTATGCAAGCAGACATGTTATGTGCTCAGAATATATACATAGTGTTGTACATGTTGTGCTTGGTGTATTTTAATGAATGCATGATAGGTGCACCCAGTTAATACTTTTGTCTGTAAATTTAAAGTTTTTATTTATATTGTATTATTTTATCAAAGATCAACCATTTTCTGTCATTTTTACAGTGATTTTGATAGGTTGAATTAAAAATGAGAAAAGAAATAAATTATGGTTACTTGAGTATTTTAATACAATTTCTGATGAAATCTTAGGTAGGGGCAAGATGCAAATAAACCACATCGATTAAGTCATAAATGTTGTTGAGAAATATATGTTTAAACTTCATTTCATCAAATTTCATTTTTTGCCTGTTTGAAATTATTGCAATCTAACAATTGTTCTCCGACACATATCATATCATTGCAATGCATATTATTTGTGCTATCATCAGTAGAAAGCAACAGGTGCAATGCATATTATTTGTACTATCATCAGTAGAAAGTAACAGGTTTGGCTTGGTCTCTTAATATCCAATAGCACAATTGTGCTGCCTTCATGAACTCATTGTGTTAGGCTTGTATGATCTGAAGCAAGCATAAGGCCCAAAAAAACATAGTCGGCCTCCAAACAAAATTTTCGCTACCAAACATTTGTTTGTGACGTCAAAATGACGAGTGACTCCAAACAAAATAACTTCAACACCGAGTTGAGACCAAATAAAATTTCGCGCTAGATTGCACATGTTATTGTATTTACTGATCAAGCTATCAGAACTGCTGGTCCACTTCTATGGAACTCACTTGGTGAGGATTTGAACAGTTAAACGTTTTCGAAAACAATTGAAAACTTTTTTAATTTCAGCGTATAATGGTATATGATGCTAATTCTTATCACATTTATTCCATTAATTATTGTATCGGTCTTGTTGGTATCCTGAAATCCTACTCTTTGTTACTTTTTTTTAAATTATTTTTTCAAAGGGAATGGTAATGTTCTGGCCTTATTGGCCTTTTAACCATTTCCTCTGTAATTGTCTATCTTTATATCATATTGTTATTTTCTTGTAATATTGTTATTGATGATTATGGAAAATAAAACCTGAACCTAATGAATTTGATAGCAAATATTAGGTGACGTCACAACCAAATGTTTGGTAGGGAAAATTTTGTTTGGAGGCCGACTATGGTTCGACCTTAACAATTGTGAATCTTCAAAAATCAATATGCAGAATCACAACCACTGTATGTATTTCACCTTAAGTGCAAATGAAAGTTTACTGCATTTACGGCTGTTTCAAGATGAACGAACACATAGTACTTCTGAAAAGCTGAATTATGGTTTATACAATTTATGAAAAGGTCATTAATCAAGTTGAACTCCATTAGGGGTTTAACAGGTCAGTATTCAAAGCAGCAGGTGCATAGTAACAGAATTGGATTGCAACATGGCTCCTTGTAATTTCAAATAAAAACCACTGTATAAGATTTCAAAGAAATCTGTTCTCGGATCACAGATATATTCTTAGAGCATCATTATAAAGAGTAATGCTACCTATGTTTGGTATCATATAGTGCTGTGTTATGAAAGAATTACAATATTGTCATAAAATGCAGACACCTAAAATGAAGTGATGAATTATTGATAACATACTACATTACGCTGATTCTGTTTGAATTCATCTCATCATAGGGTTGTTGACTTAGCACAGGAAAACCTCACTGAATGTCAAATCAGGGTGACAGCTGCAATTAATTTTGGCAGTGACAACAATATGTTTGTGATCAAATTTATCAGAGTTGATCACGATTTATTGCTCTTACATTTTGTTTATTTAGAAGTTTTAAAATGCTGAATATAAAAAGATCAATAAAAACCTTTTTAAAACAGAACTTTTCATTTTTTTTTTACATCTAAAGTATATAAAAAAATGAAGCAATTAGTTTTATTGATTGATAATGAAATGCAAATCAAATATAGTTTTTAGAATTATAATTTTTTTGATATACAGG
>JXSR01S073643.1:0-13006 GCA_000969725.1 Ophiothrix spiculata
CGATTAGAAAAAGACTTGGATCAATCTTGCGCAAAGCCCAGTAGCAACCTTTCAAAGATCTTTTTAGTCGGCCTACAAAGATTTCTGAATCCTTTGAATAATTTATAATACGTAATGACCATGAATAGTTATTTTCTTGAGAGTTTGACGATCGAAATTTGAGTTACGGTACTCATTTCTTGAGTGTCCGAAAACTAGAACGTAGGTGTCCGAAAACTGGCAAATGTGTCCGAAAACTGGCATATTGCCAACAGATTGTCATATATCTCTTAATTTTAATTAAGATTGATAATCCAACTTAAATTCAATGGTCCAAAAAGAAAAAGTTAGGGTCTTTATAAACATGAACAATTGGAAAAATGAATCAATATACTTAGCTACATATCACAGAAAATTCTTAAGTGTCCGAAAACTGGCATCATTACCCTAATTTAAAATTCTTGATAGTTTGTTTTATTTTCAGATTTGATAGAATCGACAGATTTGTCGATCTGTTGAAACTTCAAGACATAAAGCCAGGCCATTTATTTGTTTATTGCAGAATTTGAAATTATCCCATTAATTGATTGTTTTATTCCCAGATTTGATATAGCTAGACCAAATAGGCAGTTCTTCCGTGGTTTGTTAACATTCCAGTCAGGAGCTGTATCCATTTTAAGTAAGTCACAATATATCTTGTGAATGCAACAAATTTGTTCTATAGTTGAATGTTTTTAAATTTGCATCACACATTATATCTTAATCCTACTAATCTGTTTGCCCAACTCACTTCTTGACAATTTTTAGTTTTTTGAAATAATAATATTGTTCCACTTATTGGATTGAACATTACATTACTGTGTCCTTGGTATTGATATACCATTAGGTGGCCCTACTCGACTATATTCCTAGTAATTTCCCATATAACGCACTGGTGATTAAAGCAATAGGGACTAAATGCCTTGCCCAATGGCATAACTCTTTGGTGCTAATGGGTTTGAACTCACAACCTACTGATTATGGGTCCTGCTCTGTTCCACTAGACCACAGCTCTTTAGAGTGAGGGCTAAAATGTAAAAGTAGACTCTCGCAAATAAAATTATTAATGCAACACATTTCCCATTGTACCCATTTCCCATAATTACCTATATTAACACTTTGAACCCTGGCCATTATCTGTACCGCTGACCCGGGCCAACCCGAAAGTTTAAAAACACAATATAACCCCTAAACTTACTTAGATTTTGATTTCACTTGCTTTACTTTTTCATTTTACAGTAGTCTGAAATATTCAAACAACCAACATTCACAAAGAATAATATAGATTTATGTTTACCAACATGTTCGAAATTAACGTTGTATTCAATGGGCAAAGCCACATTTGTTTAAAATTGTGGTCAAATTTGCAAAAATATGTGAAATTTTTCACCTCTGTCGAGTAAATAAGAGCAAAATGACCCATCAACCATGGGTTCAAAGCTTCATTGATGTCTTCAGATATAAATTGACCATTGACAGTGTTCTGTCACTCTCCTGGAAACCTTACACTGGCTCCCGATTAGCCAACGCATACTGTTTAAAATTCTTCTGTATGTTTATAAATCTTTACATAACCAGACTCCAACTTATATCTCGGACTTTTTTATCATTCATGAACCGGCTCGTACTTTGCGCTCATCCTCTGACATTAATCGCCTTGCTATTCCAAGACTCAGTAACAGAAGCAGTGGTGACAACAGATTTCACATTGCAGCCACTATGGCATGGAATTCCTTACCTGTGGACATAAAATCTGCCATCACTACATCACAGTTTAAGTCTAAACTAAAGACCCATCTGTTTTCTCTTGTTAATTGACATTTTGTGTATATTTTTGTAAGCACCATGGTATCTTTTTGGTGAATGGCGCCATAAATGCCAGTAATGTAATGTAATGTAACTGCCCATGCCTGATGACAGACAACAGACACATCAAGTTTCTGACACGTGACCTTAAAGCCGGTAAACTGGATCATCGGGTATACGGTACATGTACACGTGAGCCGGTATACGAGCCGTACCGGCTCGTTTGGTTCAAAGGGTTAATACTTCAATAGAAATTTGGATTCTAGGACAAGAAATTGAAACAAGCTTTTCATAGGGATGTCAAGATAAGATAAGAGGACCAATCTCCCAGCCAATCCAAACTTGATTCTTATCAATTGTAATTTTCATATCTTTTCCCAGTTTATCTTATAGCTTTGATATTCTCAGTCAGCATAGCAGCTATTGATGACAAGATTAGTCTATACTTCAAAACACATCCTGATTATTGGTGAGTAGCAATAAAATTAGAGCATCACTGAAAATATGCATTTGTAGGATTGTTCAAACTATGTGAAAAGATTTTATTAGACAAATCCAGCGATTACTCACATGTTTTTAGCTTTTGACTTCTCGATCAGAGGTCTTGATCACAAGTGTCATCACTGCTGTTTTTAACGCACAAGTGGATTTTGATTGTTGTGGCAAAACAGCAGAAGACATCACTTGTGATCAAGACCTCTTGTCGAGGTCGAAAGGTAAAGAAATGTGAATAATTGCTGGATTTGTCTAACATCAGAGCATGTCAACTATATTGAATCAGAAGTAATATTCTTTAAGTTTCACCTAATACAAGATTATCATATACAGATGGATAACCAGTTATAATAGACAAAGACCAAAATTTGTGGAGTTTATCATCACTAATAATAATAGTATTCACCACAGTATCATAGCGCTTGACATTATTATTATGCTGTTATTTGGAAATCATCACAATCATTTCACCATAACTGGATTGAAATCTTAAGAGATAGCCAAAATAGTCAACTTGTGAAATTCCTAAACTTGCAAATATTTCAATGTTGATCACATCATGTACCAATAATAGCTAAAGGACTTGGCTTGGTAGAGAGGTCACTGTGACTTCAGTAATAGAAAAATTTAGATGACAAAAACATGGCTTGCACTCTCCAAAAGGATATGTCTCTTTTAATGTAAAAGCCACTCCACCCAGATGTCATGTGCTAATACCTCACTGCAGACTTTTAAGGTTGCAGAGATATTTCCCACTGCTTCTTGCCGGGCCACTTGATCTTCCCCAGCCAATTAATTGGCCTCTTGATGTCCATGATATACTTACAAGACGCAATAATATGCAGCTAGCGTCTAGCTAGACTCTAACGAAGACGCTAAAGTTGAAAATATTTTAACTTGCTAGCGTCTGGTTAGCGACTTCGTAGCATCTAAAATCAAACCAGACGCTAGTTGCGTCTTGCTAGTATATCATGGGCTTAATATAAGGTTCTCGCAAACCAGACAATTCCAAATGGCTTCTATCATCAAGAGCGGGACCGAAAAAGCAAAATAGTTCTCAACCCTCTTTAAGTGAGGGCAACATATACATGTACCAGGTGTCCCAAAAAATGGTTACATGTAGAAAAAAGACTGTGTGCTAAAACTATAGTAGTTAGAGAAACAAAACTTTGAACAAAGTATGTTACAAACATCTGCTAGATACTCATAAAATTTTGATATCACAGCATTATTAGTTTTTGAGTTATTATTTAAAGTAGATACCTATGTCAAAATTCAACAAAATAATAAGCATACACGTTTTTCTGATATTTTATCGTGCATTTTTTTCCAAATGATCATGATCAGACTTTATATTAAACCAAATTTGATACAATTTGTAATGAATAATAATTAAGCTCTCTTTCAGTATATCTTTTATGCAAATTACGGATACATGCATTCCAGAATGAGTTGTTTATATTGAACCTGTCAATCAAGTTGTGGCGCATAAGTTGATGAATACGCATAAAGCACAATCAAATTTTCATGGGTAACATTAATTGTTTAACTGTTGAAACTGCAAACTTGTGTAAATTTTGTAAAACATCTGCATGATATGATGCTAACACTTACAGGCCATGTTTAAATAATAATTTTCTTTCTTTATTTGCAAAAATGCTGATCAATATTTAGAAATATCTAGATTTTTAATCGGTGGCCAGTTTTGCCAAAAATCTGATTTCGACCTAATTTTCGTACCTGAAGTAATTGATGACGTCATAATTTCGTAACGGCTTGTCGGATTTTCATGATTTTGGTATCAATGGAAAGATAAGACCCTTCCCTAAGCTATGATATAAGACAACCTACCTTTTGGCGTGTTAATTTTCTATGTCATGTGAGGTTGAACGAAGGTTGAAATTACATGAAACGAACATGCTTACGATTTTGTTGAAATTTGAAAATGATCGTTTCTGACATAGGTATCCTTCACTGTTGATAACTCATAAAATAACAATGCTCTGATATTTAAATTGTACACAGCTAGCAGGGGTATGTATTATAAAGTATGCAAAGTTTGAACTCTGCAACTGCTATAGTTTTTACAAACAATCATATTTCTACATGTAACCATTTTTTGGGTCACCTGGTATATTGTGTAATCCACTGCCAGGAGCACACTATACGTAGAGTCAAAACAAACGCAAGGGTGTGGGGTTAAAAAATTGAGCTTTTGGAGTAAAACACACAGGTTTTAGGATTTCCAACTTGGGTTGTCCAATCTATATTGAATTCTGTATTTCATAAACCTCAAATTCAAATGAAACAAACACAAGTCATTCACTACCTTAATAACCGATTGTTTTTCTCTCATTTTATAGTGGTGAGGACTGCCCCAATGGAGGTACCTTGTGGTAAGTAGATCCATAGATTTATATTAACTGAATAATTAAAAGAATACAGATTACAGATTCAAAATTTACTCAGCTCACCAGGTGATCTCATTACACTCAGCACCAGACATGCACCAGACTCTTATTAGATGCTCACTAACCAAAAAAGACCTTAAATTGGTCCTGCACACATCGCTTTCAAATTGAGAAGATTGACAAATAAAGTCTCAATATATGCTATAGAACTAAGGTTCATATGGTTCATAATCCCTGTATGCTGAAACCTGGTGCAGTATTTTTTAACATTGGTTCAGAAAATTAGGGATTATTATTCAAATATGTTTGTACTCCCTTCCATTGATGAGCCTAGAAATGAAAAATCACTAATTGTCAATTGGAGTTATTTTTGTATGAGACTATATTGATTAATGTATTTTGAGATTATAACAAAAAAATGGAGTGGAATAAGGTTGAACTTTAGATTTACTAAACTTATTCGTATCCACATGTTTTTAATCATTTGTATTGTTTTGCAGGGAAGATGAGGAAACAATAGCACAGCAATTAAAAATCTGGAGAATAATCAACTTAATCCGAGCTATTGGGGCAGTGTTAGGGTGGCTAATCTTATCATTTGCTCCAACTACTGATTACACCTCAGGTAAGAGCGATTTGATGTGATTTTGGGATCCACTCATAGATATTTTTGGAGATACCAGACTCTGCGCCATTTTATTCTGACATGGGGTTTAAATTAAGGGCCCTGTCCACCCTTTGTATTCAGAAATCGATTTTGCTCTATAACTCAGCAACGGATAATTAAATCCAAATAAAGGTATATATTTCTAGAAGCAGATTTACATACTGAACATGATGTTGAAGTCATTTTTTGCCAAAAATGGTGGCAGCCGTGGGATTTTTGGATCAATTGTTGACAATATCTCAAAAACTATGAAAAAATTGAAAAATACGTTCCTAGATATTACTCTCTATATTCTAAAATGTTCCCCATTATGATAATATTGGCCCATCTGAAGTGTTCCTGACACACTGTCGGATGCAAAAGAACGTCACGGGCTAAGCTACAGCTGTTCGAAATAAGAGTAGGGGAATCCTCTCTGCTACTGTGACGGTATGTCAAAACAGTCATCAACTCTAGGACCAGAGTACTGCTGTATATAGTGAATAGGCACTTCTAGCAGTTAAATAAATTGAAGACTTGAAGGACTAGTTATTCAAGGCTTTATAAAATCTAACTTAGTTCAGGACAGTGGACTATCTCTATTCCAGTAAAGAATAATCCAGGATCAAAGTTATTCCTGAAATCATGGATGCAAGTTTTCTGCATTTTCGCAGAATCCTGCAATTTTCTATCACTTTCTGTAAAAAATAAGACAGTGTTTATGCTATTAATAGCATATTTGGTAAATTTTTACACTCATCAACTGACATCCCTGTCCAGGAATAACTTATAATGACAGAATGCATATACCAATATTTACCAGTGCGCAGGTTTGAGTTGGCACTTTTGATGTTGTTCCAATTTGGTTTTAAATCTGGTAGCCTTTATAGTTTGGCTATGGTACCAATGTTCTGTATCTTCATGATACTAAAAAATATTCCATAACTCACTTTGAAGAATGATGTCCAATTGGATGTCTTTTTAAAGGAGTATGGTCCGATTGCTTCAACATTTTTTTCAAACTTTTTGAGATTTTGGTACCAAAATATTGCTCATATTTTTCTCATATCCCATGTGAAATTTCACAGCTGAGTTATGTTCCGTTTTGGAGATATATACAAAATGTATGAAAATTTGTCTAATTATGGTAACCATAATTATTTTACACAGTAACGTATAGGCGGCTCTGAAACAGTAAATTGTCCATAAAATCAAAACAGTTTGACCAATTCAGCTGAAATTTGAAATTAAAACCTCTTTTGGCAATTTTTTCAAATGATATTGAAAACTAAATTTTGAAAAATTGGACCAAGTTCCTTTAATCTTTATTATAGGATCAATTTTTGTATGGCTGGGGTGGGGTGGTGTGCAGGTGTGTATAAGTCCTTGATATTTGCAATTACAATTGGTAACTTCATAATTTTCTTACATCTATTTCTCCCATTCATAATTTGTTGACATTATATTTCTCCCATGTTTTCTCCCAACAGAACATTTACATGATGCAGAAGAACCGTTATGGGATGAGACACAGGACATAGAAATGAATAATGTGCATACAAACCCATGAACAGCATTGACATACTTTGGTATACAAAACTAACAGTTATTTATTTATTTTATATAAATTTGACAGTTTAGCCAATCTAGCCAAATGGTCAACAAACAGCCTTGATATTGCTCAAGAGAGCTATAACATCAGCCTCAAGCGTTAAATGAATTTGGACAAGTTTCAACCCATTTGTTCAAAGTTGATAGGAAAATCCATGCTTTTAGGAAATTTTGAATGCATTTCAGGATCTACTCACTATAATGTTTGCTTCACTGAATCTCAAAGCATGAGATGCAAACAACATCTTCAATGTCTGCAGAGATTTCAGTTGGTGATGTTGCATCTCTTTAATTGTGTGCTAAGATTAAAGGTTTTCGTCCAAAGACTTTGCTCTGCCAAGTAACATTCGCTCTTGATTTTCGCTCTGACTTATTTGTTAAAATTGAATGTCGCTCTCATCGCGCAAACATCGTTTAAATCTATGAAAGCAAATGTCACTCGCACATGTTGCAGTGCTGTGATTATTGAATAAACAAACCCAAGAATATTTGGAGCGAATGTAGCGAATGTCATGAAATTTTTTAAGCGAATGTCGCTTCCTGTTTGAGTAAATTTTCTTAGTATAGGGTGAGCGAATGTCACTCAGGCAAGCAAGTGTCTTTGAAGATCACACACCCCTTCTTATGAGCTTGGATTGGACATTTTATAGTGCTAAAAGGAGCTTGTAGTCCAAAGATGTAAAAGTTTTTCAGTTATCATCACCAGTACCAAAAAGTCTGTACTACAGCTTCCCTTGTATCAAGCGCATATACATTATTTGTATACATCCAAATGTGTGGTTTTTTCTTTGAAATAGATTCATTTTTGCTTCACCTCCTGACACTTAAAAGCGCATCATTATATAGTCTAATCTTCCCACCATGTCTGAGTAATATGATTTTTTAAAGTGCAGGGTTTTGGTAATAGTACTAAGTATTAGTCCCACCATATTTTAATATCAGATTTTTTGTATAATTGTTAAATTTTATTACCATACCACCAATAGTACTGGAATACCGTATCCACTCGTCCAATTCAAGTACTGATTTCCTGATTGTACATCGCCATTACAGTTGGGTTAATATTTCATAACAACTTGTCAGATACAGTTAAAATACTTTTGACATTGCTTAAATTTTGGAGGGAGGATATTTATTAAAATAAAGGGTTTGTCAGACGGCAAATTATTGAATTAGATGATTGGAAATGGTATTAAAGTTATTCTTTACATTAAATTATTATGACATTAAATTGTTATGTTTTTGCTCTTGCTTGTGGATTTAGTTCATGAACATGTATTCAGAGACATGAGTGAAGACACGCAGCGTCACATCCCTACAATGTACACTCACTTACTTTGTGAACACTCTCATTTACACGTTCACAAATCCACAAACAATAGATACAGGTACCATCTTGATAGACATTGTTAAGTCCTTAATAATGGGGCTCTCCACATGGAATCATCAAGTCTAGATGCATCTAGATTAATCTACATTCAGAAGTGCAGATTGTGTTCACACACACGCACGTCAAATAGGGCGTATTAACATGCTGAGGTGTGAATTTGTGTGGAAATAACGTAACTACGTGTATGTGAACATGCAGTCACTTACGCTCATATGATCATTTGGTGAAGTCCAGTTTATTTTAGATTCATCTAGATGTGTGAAGTACATATTGATTTGTTCATATGGAGAGCCCCAATATGTTCTAAATTTATTTCAATTTGATATATCTTGATTATCACATATAAGTAGTTTGGTGCAATTTGAGTCTTGTTGATGTGAAACTGGTTTCATACATATTTTCATGAAACCTCGGATTACTCACAATAGTTTTGAAAGTTTCTTGCTATAAACTTACTGTACATCTGTATTAGTACATTGAAAGTGCAGGGTAAAATTACAGTATTTGAAAATTGAACCATAACTAAGGACTTCATGGGGAGTGTATTGATCATGTTTTATGTACCATATTTACCTGTGTGATTACATCTTGTATAGAATTCAAAAATATGACCCATCTTTATACCTTACTGTGGGCACTTTTGCATTTATTGGCCTATTTTTGATCAATTCTAATAGACACATTTTGGTGTTTCAATTTTGAAAACCTGTACATAAATAATTATGCCAAAGACCCAAATTTCTTGTAGCAATGTATTTTTGTCAGACAATTAAATTAATCCCTCAAACAGCTGTGAACAGTTGGAGTAGGCCCTTTTGGCATATTGGAGACAATAACTATGTGGAATCAAATTTTTAGTTGGCCTAAAGAAAAGATATTCAATGCCTTTGCCCAAAAATTTGAAAAAATTAGGATAGGTATAATTCAAGAAGATTGTATTTTTTAAATATACCCTATTAAAGTAGAAGAAAATTTAGAAGTAAAATGTGGCCATTATGACAAAGGGTACTCAAATTATGAATTGACCTGGGGTGGGATGCCGTCAAGGTCTGAAACTGTAACAATATTTTAGGCTAAAAAACGGTGGGCCTGAAGATTATATTTGAAATTTTGGAAATTGATTCCCATTTGTAAGGGTTTCATGGTCTCAAAATGGTTGATTCCGCAGTTTTCTTTTATCTTATTGATCATTGAAATCATCATCATGTCTCACCATCAGACCTTGTGGCTGTCAAACCTTGATATGTAGTGATTTATGATAGACCACTATTTACTCCCAGGTACCAATGCTTATAATGATGTGTAAAAATTAATATTGAAATATGGCCGGAGAAAATGAAATCTTTCATTAAAGTGATTTTGTTTCTCTTACTTATAGGAAGTGGGAGCTTTCTTGTCAAAACCCTTCAAACTCTTGTATAATTTGTATAATTTTGACCAGGTTTTGATCTTTAACCCCATTCAATAAAAACACTGTTAAATTAAGGGTTGAGTGGGGGCAGGGGAAATTTGAAATCGCCATTCACTGAATTTCAAACTAAACGGTCTGATTTCTTCATGTGATGTACAGTAAAATTTTAAATCCAAAACCGATGGAGTTTGGTATTAAACTCCAGTATAAGTATTTCTATTTAAATAGTTCTCATCTGGAAGGTTGTTGTAATATATTTGTATGATCTTTCCATATGTATGAAGGAAAATGGTGCACTCCATAGCAAGTGTACTTTGAAAATCACGATTGTCGGTATTGCCTCTTTGCTAACGGCCAATGGTCTGTGTAACTGAGTTGAAATTGGATTAGACTCCTTCATCTATATCAAATTAAGAATCTATCTGTCCTCTAGTTTAAGACCTTGTGATAAATAGAGGAAAATAATGCAGAAGATTGATTTTGACAGGTGCCAATTATCTATTGAACCCTTGATTATAACTATTATGCATTCCCTCCATATGTATTCATTGCTATTATGTTAGGCGTTCATCATACTGAAATGAAAATTATCATGACCATGTAAAATTGAGGACATTCAAAATAATGAAAAATTTAGCTGTTGATTGGTGCCAAATACCTTGTGAACCCTTGATGGTAACTACAGTGGAACCTCGTTAACACAAAATCTGTTAACACAAGACCCTGATAACACAAAATGATTGTATGGTCCCAAGTGTGAATTTTCTATGTGAATTCAGTTGGATAACACAAAATTCTGATAACACAAACTAAAGTCATTGTCCCAGGTGATTTTGTGTTAATGAGGTTCCACTGTATTCCCTCCATCTATGTATTCAGTGCTAGCGCTGTCATACTGCAGTGAAAATGTGATGGCTCACCCCGAAAGGGGGGACCACAGCTATTATTGTACAGACGATTTCAATCGGTTTCATTGATCCGATTAGCAAGCAGAGTCCTAATTAGGTGACGTCAAGCAGTACACGTATAACGGTTTACTATTGTAAATATTACAAACATTTCTCACTCTTTGATCTTTATCGTCCATTATTTATTTTTTATATAACACGGAACGAAATTTGAGTACTGCAATGTGATTGTTGAAATATCAAGCTTTAATAGGGTATACATTTCATTGTTTTTCGCTTCCTATTACGTTTTTTCGCTCGTAATATTCATAAAAAATTTCAGAAAATAAAAGCTCAAATCAGCCAGACACTTGCTTGTAAACCCAATTAAAACATCTATGACGTAGGACAAGACATGCGCACCTTTATAAAAAATGCTAATTCGCCGATTAACTAACGCTGCGTGACTTGTATTATTGAATATCAACGTATAATATTTGACCCACATTCAAAAGGTCAAATCGGTGATTTGCTGAAGATTAAATGCGCAGAATCAGTTCAATTAGACATCAGGACCCCTGCTGATTTGAAATTGCACAGGGCTTGAGTTAGGCGATAATACCCGTGGGGACTTTGCAGATGATATCAATTTTGAGTTTTTCATGTCATCTGTTACAGCATGTTTTAAGCTTTAAAATGACACCTTACTTTTTGAAATTGATAAAGGCTGTCACATTTTACAACAGAAAATCTGCTGGAAATTCTTATTATTTTCTTTATTTTTTGCTGCCTATTTTCACCTGTATCTTGAAAAGTGTTCTGTCGCAAAGTCCCCCTTTTCGGTGTGAGTCATCACAAATGATAAGAAATGCTGTGCATGTAATAGCAGTCACACGTGGCTGATAAACTGTACAAACTGTACAATTTTCTGTAATTTTATGTTGTTGATTTTTTCATACTGCAGTATGACCAGTGCAAACTTCATGAAATCTTAACCAAATGATTGTAGCTAGCTAAGTATGTATTGCCTATACATGATGTATTCATTATTTGCATGTTATAACCAAAAACCTAGGGGACGCCTTTAAACTGACCTCTTGTTGACTCATTAGACTTGATTCAATACGTCGATCCTGGGTTTCCCAACTGGAAATCAATCTTTACTGAAATTTAGTCCCACAATGCACTGATAAAGCATAACGATGCACCCAAAAAGGCATGAAAATGGATGGGCACTACCATCTTTCCCAAACAACAATTCAAATTGCCACTTTTATGTATATGATTGCAGGAGCTAATGTCACAGCATATTAGTTTTATAGGCAAAATTGTGTTTGGGTTAAAATTTCAGTAAAGATTGATTTCTGGTTGGGAAAACCAGGATCGATGTATTGCACCTTGCTTACATGTAGATTTCACCTAGCCAAAATCAAGAGCCCAATTGCGCCTTTGTAATAGTCAACAATCGGTCAGGTTTTGTGACTCTTCCTGATAACATACCAAAAATAGCTATTTTACAGTATTTAAAGTAATTATGTAAAAGTACTTCTATGTACCAGTGTTTTTTGTTTGCTTTCTTGTTTGTTTGTTTTGTTTTTGTGTATTTTAAAGAATGATGCAAATGATTATCATGTGTAAGACATTATATCAGATCTGAGACTTTGACCATCTACTTGCACTCAATTTTGGAACCTATTCATACTTTGATCAACACTAAATAGGCTGGTCTCTTCACATCGTGAATTGATACAAAAAAGCATGTGCATAGCTGAACACAGCACAACTGCAGGAGACGCAGCGTGTATCCCATGTGTGACTCGGGCGTTGCTGTCTGTGGGGCACGTGGGTGGAATTAGCTTTGCTAGCCGATGAGGAAAAGCCTAACAATTCTCGCCTATTTGGTGATGATCTAAGTATAAGCGAGTTGAGCCTATACAGGAGTACCCTTTAAGAGCCCATTTCACAATATCTTAAGGGTATGCTAACACATGTTGTATCATATTGTAGCCCTTGATGCCTATAGTTTCAAAAACTTTTTTTTCAAGCTATCCCTGTGAATGGCAAAAAAACAGATGCACATGTACCTCAAAAACAAAAAAGCTACAGGGTTCATTTTAGGGTTGAGGTGCATAGGACTGATGCACGCAAAGTAGAGTTTTTTCAAAATAATCTTAGCCCCAAATACATTAAGCCCTATAGCTTTTTTCATTTTGAGTTACATTTGTGCCCGTTTTCAGTCAATCGCAGATCTAGCTCAGTAACCAGAAAACTAACCATGGCAACCAGAAAAAAATAAAAAGCTTTTTTTTTTTCAAAGTAGGCATCGAGGGC
>JXSR01S073643.1:35410-69685 GCA_000969725.1 Ophiothrix spiculata
AAATATTGTTTTAGAACAAAAAACAGCTTACCTAATGGCTTTCATTAGAAACAAAACTTCTGAGAAAAGAGTCCATACATTTCCGTCCGACATGGTTTAGTTTTTTGATGGTCGGACAAAAACGTCGATATTTCGGTGAAAATACGGCATATCACAAAAGTTCATTGTTGTATTTTCCAAAACTTATGATATTCATCCCCAATTTAAAAAGATTGATAGATTAATCTGATAAACTTTATTTTTTCACTATGGGGGTGACCAATTTTGAAACATAACAGGCCCAAAGCGCAAAAAAGTTGAACCAAGGTCCTTTATTATATTGTTATTACATTTAAAGGCATTAGCCATGATCCACTTGGATATGAAAACTTGTGAAAATGTATTAAATCAAAGAAAGACCATAACAGAATCAAGCAAAATCATATTACTTGCTCTAAAAAGACAATTTTCAGTCACATATATTTCTTGGGGTTATTTCAGCGGTGTTTCTATTTTCCTAAAAGTTCGAGATTCCAAATGAATGGCTGTTGATTTAAAAGTGAATATTATTCATTTAGGAAGGTTAAATATACTTAACAACATGATCTCATCACTAAAATATATTGATAGTTACAAAGAAGGTTACATTTTAAGAATTTAATGTTATTTACTTCTAGAAACACTTTCACTGAATTTCTCATTCTCCGGAGAATGAAAAATTCAAAGCACAAATAATTGTCTGTTTTACTATAAATGTTCAAGTTCAACAAGAATGGTTATGGATATTAGTTAGTAGTTGGAAGTACTAGGTGTGGAGGAAAGTTGACCTTTAATTTGTGAATGTGTACTCAAAAGATTTTGAGTGTAAACACGAATGTGATAAACTTGAAAATGTACGCTCACATCAGAGAAAACTGCAGGCTTAGAATTTCGGTGAGAACCCGAGAACTTGCTGGTGCACACACATACTGCTGGATAATCTCTTCATTGTTTTTGATGGATAGTGTGCCCAGTTTTGAAGTAAGTCAGCAATCACCAGTCCTGTCGTATTATGGTTACGCCTATTAAAATGTAACTTAGGTTAGAAGGTTTGTTGCAGTGAAGGAGATGTATTTTTATACATGTAGAAGATTTGTGGAAATATGAACAAATATTGAGATTGTAAATACATTGATTTAAGAGCTAAACTCAAGAGTACAGAATGACATTCCTTGAGAAAATAGCTTAAAAAAGAATGAGGAAGTTATTTTTTCTAAAATTGATTAGTAATTAAAGCATAGAAAACAAATATACAGTACTAGCTATAGTATACTGAATTTATTCAGATCTCTGACTAAAGCTATATGATCCGTTAGTGACTAAAATTTTGTGTCCATAGAACCAGAGATCTTACAAGTTTATATGTATAAGTTTGAGTTTAGTGTAAATATGACATTCCTTGAGAAAATAGCTTAAAAAAGAATGAGGAAGTTATTTTTTCTAAAATTGATTAGTAATTAAAGCATAGAAAACAAATATACAGTACTAGCTATAGTATACTGAATTTATTCAGATCTCTGACTAAAGCTATATGATCCGTTAGTGACTAAAATTTTGTGTCCATAGAACCAGAGATCTTACAAGTTTATATGTATAAGTTTGAGTTTAGTGTAAATATGATTTTTTCAAAACACTATGGCCCGTATTCCAGAATGGTGTTTAGCTAATCTACGGTTTTAATTCTTGTCAACAGCATGGCTCATTGAACTGTTCCACTTTAAAACTGCAATGGTACATCATTCCTGGACAGTTGATGTTCAGTTAAAACGTGGTTTAGCTAAACACCTTTCTTGAATATGGGCCTATGTGTATAATACCCTAAAAAAATGATAAAATCAACATCACTTTGGTCCACTTGCATTGTTTAAAAAACAACTAGATGCAAAATGTGTTTGATTTTTTCTTTGTTTTTCATATATGCTTTGTGAACTATTTAACATCATTTTTATTGTTTTGAATAACTTTTTATTAGCAATCAAATTTTTCAAATTCAACAATTCATACTATGCTAGTGAGATTGCACCCTTCACATTTATCATTGATGACATAAATAATTTCTTGAAAAATATTGATAGGAGGTACCAACAATTGAATGACAGAAAATACATCATCATACATGTACATCATCTTGTGATTCTGGAAGAAGTTGATATGAGTGAACATTTGCAATCTGTAGAAAAGCAAAAGAAGGAAAATGAGGAAAAGGAAGATAGAGTGAAAAAATCAAGCTTGCTTGGCTGCAAAGTCACAAGATTGAGATTGGGAAGAGAAAAATATGTGTTCTTTGCTGGAACATATAGTAGAACTCAATGTAGATCAGTGTATGCAGCAAAACTTTATTGCATGTTGGAAACACGCCCTTGCATGATACGCCTACACACAGAAACACAAGAACAGATCACCATGACTACACGGAATGCAAAGAAGAAAAATGAAATTGGTCTTTATTTAGCTATCTAACCACATGTAATTTATATGGATTTGTGTTGTACACAGAATCACGACAATGATAGATAAGTACATGTGCATTTTGACTTAAAGTACCGGTATTTTAGGTTGTAACATGCACATTATTCAATTTTTTGTAGTGCTATAGGTTTACTTACATTATAAAGTGAAGATATTATGTAGATATATAGAAGTTGACTTGAACATTAAAAATACAATGTTACCATTAAAAAAAACCAGTTAAAGTAACTGCAAAGCTCAAAGTAAGTTTAAGAGATTTAAGATAGAATGTGTGGGTGTGTATGACCTCTTCATTGCTATCAGTGTCCTGTGTTGTAAAAGAAACGGATAATCTGTATCAAATAATTTGATAATGATGATGAGATAACAAATTTCATGTTATTTTTCAGGGGATAATTCAGTAACCTGTTTATTCTTTTGATAATTACAAATGGTTTAAGGATAGGATTTCAAACACAATAATTGATATGTAGTTGCTTTCTTGTTTTCGTTGATATGCACCAGGACATATGACCAGGTTTTAAATAGCCAACTGCCAACCATGAACCATAGACAAGTTGAATTTCAATTAAAGACGTTTTACTGCAAAACTTTTGCCATTTGTCACATGATTTCATAGTATTTCAGGTTTCAAATCCTGGTATCGTTGTGTCCACCAAAAGACTCAGAAAGTTAAAAGTTGTGGTTTCCGTTACCACATTTCCTGTCCATCAATCCTCATGTTTACCATGTTCACTCAGTGTATGGCATGTCACGTTTTGTTACAAAAAATGGTTTTGTTTACCACAAAACATGGTTTTGTTTACCACTAAACCATCATTTCTAAATTGGTGATGAAAGAATGTAAGAAGTTGTCATGATGATGAGTAAAACAAAATAGACACCGGCATGTATATGGAATTTTACTTTGCCCAGCATGCTTAACCTACTTTCTGTGCTACTGATCTTTATCTAATAATTTGTCACAAGATCTCAAGGAGCTCATTTCAGGGTTTAAAAAGTTCTCTCACACAAGGACAGGCTACAGAAATTATTCATCTTAAAATTTTAAAAAGCTGTAGCAATATACTAATCATCAATAACCTGCGTAATAGTAGCATCCAATCAAATAAGATTATTTCTATTTTTTACGCAAACAACTGCTGTCATATATCAGGTAACAATGACTTCTGTTAATGACCTGTGTGAATCTAGTGCTTGCGATAATAGCTTTGAACGCAATAATACACACGCACACAATGATATTGCGGAGGTCGCGCTTTACTGAACGCAACGTGGAAGAAGTGCGTGGACTGATCGATGTTTTTAGCAGATATGCCAAAGAAACAAACTAAATGAAACTATGTTTTCCCCCTTTCTTGGTCAAAATCTGTGAGAATTTTAAAGATAAATTTACGGTTATTAATGACATCTTTTAATTCAGTCATGTTTAAAATTGTCGGTGTTTGTTTTGTGCCTCTGTACTTTACTCAGAAATGTACCTCAGCCCAAAACAAGCACTGACGATTTTAAACAATGACCTTAAAGATGAACTTATAGGTCATCAGGCCAGTGTTTCCGCTAAGGCCGTATGGCGCGCCATTGGCGCAGGAGCGGTGAAAATTGGCGCAACAAGTTTCTGAAAATGTGTGAGAAAGATATTTTTCTAGCTTTATTGAGCCAATTTTCAGCCACAGCTCATGATTTTGGCGCAAGCACCTCTTAAACTTTCTCAAACTTGCTCGAATTGGCGCAAGCTCAAAAACCTTAGAAACACTGCATCAGGCCATTTAGTGTGTGTCTCACTTTTAAACATTCTTAAATAAGAATAATCTGTATGCATTAACAGTTTATAATCAAGATGCTTGATAATTATTCTTGAAGAAACCTTCCTAAAACTACCCATCTTTGTATTTGTCTACATTAAGGACTAATTCTGTATGAAACTCAAGGGTAGTGAATTATTTTCTTTTTTCCAATGTGTATAAAAATGTATTCTCATGGCTCTATTTCATAAAACAAATCAATGGGTATCATCAATGCTATTGTAGTATACTGCATAATTCAGTAACCTGTTTCAAAAAGTAAAATTGATTGTAAATCTTATTTGCTTTGTATTTATGGTAATAGTAGATCTAATTCAGACAAGTATAGTAACTTGTATTTAATAAGTGACTAGCCATGCTATAATATGGATAGGGATAGCAAGTTACTGAAACCTATGTTTAGGATATTATGATTATCAAGATGCTTTGATTTAGACTCTACGTCAGCTAGGGCTCTCATTTGTATTGATTTTACATGCAGACCAAACAGTCTTAATAAGAAAAAGATGCCATATCCACTCGTCCAAATCCAACTTTTTTGCCATCTTGCAATGTCTCTCTTCGTAAAGTGAAAATATTCTCACTTCCAAAAGTTTTAATAAGTTACATACTCTACAACTGAAACCTATTGTAATAGTGGCACACTGGTACTGGTGTGAAATATCTCAAGAATGAGGCGATGTAAGATCAGTAGTTGAATTGAACAAGTGGATGTGTTTGATACAGTGTTTTAAACTTGTATGATATTAATTGTTTTTATATTAGGCACAAATATTTTTGCTATTTCCATAACAGTTGTTGTGCATACATTTCTTGGGAATACAAGGGATATGGTTGTGTTTTATAGGGTACAGCTTGCCAAACACCAAACAAGGTTACTGAACTGTCCCATGGCAAGATACATATACACGGGGATATCAATTTGTTTTAAAGATCACCCAGAAGGGAAGGAGCTATATTAAAGAAACTTTGTCAGGATGGTCACTTGTCCTTATGTTCATTATGGTGCAAAAATGATATCAATGGCATTTATACTTTCCATACAGGTGGCGATAGATGTCAACAACCTGCCTCTGCAAATCAGATATTTGCATGGAGAAATCTAAGATATGTTGCGTGATTAACTTCCTGCATTTGAAGGATATTAGCCCAGTAATTCTATGATGTGACACGCACAAAGTTTAGATGTTTGATACCATAGCATAGGTTAGGATCTCCTCTTTCCTTTGACACCAAAATTATGGAAATCGGTCAACAAATGACGTCATTCTAACGTAACAAATCATGGCCTACCTCAAAATGTTGATTTTTAGAGAAATACATTGTTGTTTTTTGGCTAAAAGAGGAACTCTACTCTGGACAGTTAGTTTTAAGTGGTAAAATGTGATACTTTGTACAGTGGCTACTAGAAGATGACTTAAGGGTTGCATAATAAAATCGTGTTCCTGGCTGTATTTCTTCTTGGTGATCTTTAAAACTTTTTGATACCAACTCTTTTATTTTTTTGTGACATTACTACATAAACACACACAATCAATATTTTCCCGATTTTTGACAGGAACTGGGGAAGATATGCTAAAGCCAGCAAAGTCTTTGAGTGCAAGATATGCTTGATGAAAACTGAAGATATAGCTGAACTGGAGGACCACTATTACGCTACCCATAAGGATACAAAGAGGACTGAGGAAGCATCTGGAGAATCAGCGGACAAGCAAGCGGAATCAAGCAGCCTGGAATCAAGCACGAACAACAAAAAAAGTGATGAATTGGAAAGTTTTGATACTGATAAAGTTGCCAATATTTCCTACCGCTGTCTATCATGTAATGAAATCATGAAGCACAAAGATGATCACCGAAAGCTGCACGACAGAAACAGAAAGTCAATGGTTTGCTATATATGCGGTAAAGTTCTAAATACTGTTGAGACCTATCAAATACATTTACGAAATCATAAAGCAAAAGACGATGGAGTGAAAATCTCCTGCAAGATTTGCGGCAAAACGTATGCAGTGAGAGCTTCGCTCGCAAGTCATATGAGATATCATGCAGTTTCCCGGCCACATGTTTGTGAAACGTGTGGGAAAGGATTCAAGACGCCTTATAGTTTAGAGAGGCACGTGCTGATCCATGCCGCTGTGAAGCCTCATATCTGCCCACATTGTGGGAAAGGTTTTAATAACGATTCCAATTTTAAAGGCCATGTGAGAATACACACAGGTGAAAAACCCTATAAATGTGATATATGTCAAGCAGCTTTTACACACAACGTGAGCTTGAAAAGCCACAAGAAATCGGCTCATGGAGTGGATATGTGGAATGTACCGCCCAAGCCTAAAACAATAGAAGTTGACGATGATGTTTTGAAAGAAGCAAGACTTCAAAGTTACAGATCAAAATGGACACCTGGTGATGCTAGTCCAGAGGAGATGTCTGAGAGTGAGCAATATGGTGATACAGGTGATGGATATCAAGAGAAACAATCTGATGATGCTAATCGAAAAAAGAAGGGTAGATGTGTGGAAAACAAAGAACATGGTGATTTAGTTCAAAGAAACAGAGATGAGGTGGAAAGCAATCAAGAAGGTGGTGATGGGTTCAAAGGACCGCTATCGAACGAGATTAATATAAATAAACCATGTGGGAGCAAGCAATCTGGTGATGGGTTTCAAAAAGCGCAACTTTTACCTAGTGTTTCAACTGTTATCAGTAGATCAAAATCTAACGCCAAGTCTGTACTTGTAGAAACTGTTGAAGCAGTGCAAAGTTTAACGGCTCTGAGTCAGATGACTGATGAACCAAATCCATTGGTGTCGGATCATTCCACTGTTCGATTGCCCGGCATTAGCCAACCCATTCCATCCATCCTGTCAAGCCCTATATTACGCCAATCCCTTTCATCAACACAGCAGCCTTTAACTCAGCAAACTAATGCTTATAACCAATCAGCTAACCCATTGGTCCCCAATCCATATCCATTCTTTCAAGCCCCGCATACAGCAACTTCTCAGCAAGCATCTGCTTCAGAATATTTGTCAAATCCCAATATGTTTAGGCCTCCTTTTAATGTCCCTGATGGGCACAGTGCGGAAGATTATTGGGAGGCAGCAAAACAGACATTCACAAAATTGTAAATCATCTGAATAGGACATTTTTCCATTGGAAATGTTGTAGCAAAAACAACATAATAAGCATCTACAAAATGTTACGATTAATCATCCAAATCTGTGTTCTGTAGACCAGTTTAGTACCGCATTGTCAAAGAATGGCTTGTATTATTTTAACTTTCATTGTCCAATTAACTGCATGATCCATGTAACAACTATTTATAATTTAACAGGTTACTGAATTAGTTCACATAGTTTAATTAGGCCAAAAAAAATACCTCATCATCGACCGACCCTATTCAAAAATTGAACAAAAAATATTAGGGTCGGGAAAGCACCCAATTTTGCTCAGATTGGGTGTTTTTTGAGAAAATATTTTGAAAATAGTGGAAAATGCACCCAAATTTGGTACTTTAGGTGCTTTTTAAAAAAATAATTAAAAAAAAATATATATTTTCCGACCGACCTACTCAATTTGTCAGAAATCCCACTTGAGGGAACACAACAATTAATTTTTTTTGGCCTTATTTAGGCCAACAATCTAGTAAACTAGTCTTCAACCTGCTAGACTTGATAGGTCTTAGGTAAAAAATAATCAGTAGTAAAGCTATCATTTGAGGGAAAATCAGTGACTGATCGGAAACAGAGGTCCTACAATTGTACATGTGCTCAGCTATCAATGGGTACAATAGAATCAGCATAATTTTTTTTATTTCTTGGGAGATCTTCTGTGAAGAGATGCTTGCGTAGTTTCTAAATTTGTCTTTAAGTAGTTATATATATTTTTTTATAAATGTACATACCAATTGTATTCAACTGTACATTGTAGCCATTTCACATTTTCCAATTTTCCACAGGATACCAAGATTCGCCAAAGCAACAAAAGTATTTGAGTGCAAGGTTTGTTCCATAAGAGAAGATACAGTGATCAGTATAAGACGACATGTTGTGAATACGCACAAAGAAATACTTGAAGTCAAGAAGTCTAAGGATAACACTGACAATCCTCCAGTAGATGATGAAGTTCCTGCAAATTCTTCAAAATATGAGTCTTTACAATCCACAGAAGATCCTGAAAAGTCTTCAAAAGACCCTGAAATATCTTCAATAGACCCTGAAATGTCTTCAAAAGACCCTGAAATGTCTTCAAAAGACCCCGATAAAGTTTCTGAAAATGATCAACATGGAGCTGTAGAGGAGATTAGTTTGAGGCAATTTTGCATTGAGACAGATATTAAAATTGTATGGAAATGTAGCGAGTGTGAGGAGATATTGGAAAACAAACATGACCATCGGAAGCTTCACGATAGAAACAGACAGACTATGGTGTGTCATTTATGTGGAAACGTTCTTAACACTGTCAAATCATGGAAGGAACATATAAGAACACATCGAGCCAAAGCTTTAGGAGTGAAAATCTTGTGTAAGATCTGTGGTCAATCATTTCTTAAAGTATGTGATCTCAATAGTCACATGAAATTCCATTCTAAAGAGCGCCCTTATTCTTGTACAACCTGCGGGAAAGGTTTTAAAGTAAATTGCCACTTAAAAAGGCATATGCTGATACATGACGTCACTAAACATTTCATATGCCCATATTGCGGTAAATTATTCAACAATGATTCCAATTTACGCGGCCACACCAGGATACATACAGGAGAGAAACCATACAAGTGTGAGTTATGTCCTGCAGAATTTACTCATAAAGTCAGTCTGAAAAGCCACAAGAAATCTGCTCATGGGATCGACATGTGGAAGATCTCTGGTAGGAAAGTACTAACAGAAGTCCCAGAGGAAGTGATAAAAACTGCAGTCGAAGGGATTCCAAAATCAAAAGAATATGCTGCTGTCAAAGATTTACTAAGTTTAACTGGTAATGACAACATGGCTGGCTTTTCTGTTGCTCAATTGCAAGCCCAGAATTCTAATCTTACTGGTGCAAACAATCTTGAAAAGGAACTTCTTTCAATTGTGGATAAAAATCAGAAAGGCAATGTGGGTAGTGATCCCTCGGAGACTAATAGGAAAAGCAGTACAGCTAAAAGTGATGATCAAAAACAAAATCCTATCACGCAACATCAAGATATACCATCAACCCCACACTTTAGCACTTCACAGCCCGGTCCTTCAGTCATCACCCAACCTGTCCAGCCACCTAACCCTACACCCCAGCAACCTGCGCATCAAACACTCCAACAATATAATCCCACCCTCCATCACTCTGATTTGACAGCTCAACAGCCTAAATCTGTAATCCAATCTAACATTTTGACCCAGCACCCAATTCCGTCATCATTTCAACATTTTAGCCCGCTAACTAACATGGCTAACCCATTGGCACATCCCTGCTATCCTTTTATTAATGTACGCCAAGGGGGACCATCAGAATTCATGAATGTGTCCAATATACAGGATGCTTCATATGATGGTGGTGATACTTCTAAGAGTTCTGAAGAATATTGGCAAAGTATGAAACAAACATTTACTAAATTATGATGCTTTACTTTGAGCTACTTAAGAGTATCCAGATATGACATAGAGAGTTAATGCCATTATTTGAGTAAAGAGTTGACTACTTTTCTAGCGCTCCCCAGAACTGTAGAACACTCGTAAGATAATTGGCCTTTCCTTCAAAGTTATTGGTGTATCGGTGTTTGGTTTTGGCATACAGTATGATAGTTACTTTTGTTTTCTTCTCTCACTCTTGCTGTACAATAATAAAAGCAAATATTTAAGGTAAATGCCAGAGAAAGAGATAGGAATGGGAACTCTCAAAAAAACACATAACATTGTTTTAGTAGGTGTTGTTATTGTAGATAGTGTCTGACCGATCTGGTCGGATAAGGGGAGACACGTAAACTAATCGGCAACAGCTTGCCGTTTTCTGAACTAGACGGCAAAGTCAAATTTTGGGCATCTGGCTTGAATATTCCCAATTTAATGCTTTAAAATCACAGAAATAGTACACAGGCATGCAACTAAATGTTTGGATAAGAGTAATTATCGATATGTATAAGGTTAGGTGAGAAATAGACTGTTCCGACTAGTGCAGATATCTGAACCACGTTGCCGATTAGTTTACGTGTCTCCTCTAAATCAACCGATTTTAAGCTTTTCGGATCAGAATCGGAATTACGAACAAATCTACATTCTACCAATCTCACAAACCGATTCGAACCCTAGGAAACGGGCAAAAAATCATGTTAATTACATCTTTTAGTACCAACCAGACTTACCAAAACCAACAGGCAACATCAAAAAACATAACACATTTTTGCCTAGAATTAACTAAGACAACCACATGATACGTAATTAATAATTGATTTACAGATAATGCATTAATGTCGGCAATTTATTGTCCTTTGTATTATAGGTTATCACTTAGAGAATCGAGAACCAATTTGATACTATCTAAGATCGGAATCAGCTTATTCTGATCTTTGGTAGATCGGTCAGACACTAATTGTAAAGTTGTTGTTTTATTGAAGATAGACACCATTAGTAAATCTAGATTCTGGACTCAAAGTATAAATTGAGGATATTTAACCTTGCACGTTTCGACAAAAATACATGTAGTACATTATAAGGTGGGTATTAAAGCTGGTGAAAAAAATATATTGACTATTTTGTTGACCCATTGATCGTTACGTGATATATTGTAGGAATGAAATCAAGGGAAACACAATCTATGTTTCCATAGTGCATTATAATCCAATATCAAATGGCAAGAATAGAAAAATAGTCTATGGCTGAATATGTTGTAGACGGGATCTCATATGAGGACCAAATTGCCGCCTAAGTAGCCCCCACCAGTTACCTTGGTATAGGTGGGCTGGGGGTTGGGGTGGGAGAGGTTCTAGGTTAGAATCTCAGTGGAAATCACCAATTTTTAACACACACATACAGTGGAACCTCTTTAACACGAAATCTGTTAACCCAAAAGCCCTGATAACACAAAACTGATTTTCAGGTCCCTGGAATTGAATTTATATTAAAAATGTGATGCATAACACAAAGTTCTGATAACACAAAGTAAAATGTGTGGCCCCACAGATTTCGTGTTAAAGAGGTTCCACTGTATATTCCCAAGGATATAGAGTTAGAATGAAAGGAGAATAGGGTTAGAAGCAGATAAAAAGTATTTGATATAAATGTTATTAATTTGTAAACCAATTTTCAAATAACCCAGGAAAAAAACTTTTCAATTGATCTTGGCAGCCTGTGCATCTGTATATTCACCTTTCCTCGAAGTACTGTCTCCATACAAAGAAGATATCAAGTGCTTCCCATCATGCTTTGCTTCCTATGGGATTATTTGTATAGGAAGTTATTTCAAACTTTATTGATGGAATTACCCTAAATTATTATCAATTGTTGTAATCTTGCATTTTGGGTAAACTTCATCACTAAAGCTTGAAATATCTTATACAAACAATCCCATAGGAAGGGAAGGAAGCAATGCATGATGGGAACACTTGATGTCTTCTTTTGTTTTAACATATTACCAGAGAGGTGCTAATTTACTAATTAAACAGCACCTCTCTGATATTACTCTGTAGTTTTTCCAACTTGGATGATCGCAAGTGCATTATCTTGTTTGTGCTTGTAAAAATTATGGTAAAACTGAAACATTATAATCATATTATACATGTACATTGTTATATTTGATGTAGAATCTTAACATTTTGATGTAGAACTATAGGCCAAGCAAAACGTTATTGAACAGATTAAGGTCATGTGTTGTATGGTGGGACACCCAAATTTGGGAGGACGTTACATCGTGCAAAATTTGGTAGGTTTAGCAAAGTGCCACAAGAGAAATAATTGGTCAATTGATATAAATTTAAGCTTATTTTAAAGCTTGATCTTTTTTCTTTTCAGTTTTTTTCATAAGTCTTAGCGTTTTTGTGTTATGTAAACACAATGTAAACAGTGGTCAGTGGTGGAGCCGCGGTAGAGGAGCCACAGTAGACCTTAAACAAAAATCCATAATACAGGGTCCCATTGCTTAAAAATGCAACCCTTACTCTGTATTTCTGTTTACTTTGTCCAATGAATTTTTGTTTGGCCTATAGAATAATTATTATTTATATTGTTACCTATGTAACAGTAAATCATGTTATCAATTATTCATTCATATTGTACAAAGTCTCAGTGCAAGAATGTATTCTGAGATCAAGGGATTTCATTGTAAGACAAAGCTCATGTACTCTGCTAAGAATTGGTGTCAGTAGATGCCAAATGATGTAAATTGAATATGCGATATGATCAAGGGCAATGAGTCAGGGGCCATATTCATAAAACTCCCTGACACTTTTAGTTCAATTTTTATACCAAAGTGTTAGTGTAGCACTTAAAACTTAAGTGATGTACTTACACTTAACTCATTCCCTTAAAGGGGAAGGTAAAAATCTGGAAAGTGTATAACCATTTGTGACCACTTTGAGTGACACTTATAATCCTGATCCTGATAATTAGGAAACACACTTTTGGGGATTGAGCACAGTTCGGATATCGGTGTATTCTTGGTGTTTTTTGCTTGGAAACAACCCACTGAGAGGAAACCTTGAGGCCGGGACTTTGTTTATATTTACATGTCATATCTAATTAGCTGGAGTCAGTTTTGCTTGGTGGTTTACTATTTTAACTGTTAAAATATATTCTTCTTTAAGTTTGGAGCTCAACTTCTGCTTTATTAAGTGCAAAAATGCTAACTATAATTTGTAAAATTTATTTCCAAGTATTAAACTAACTCTCTTAATAAGTCATACTTGGAAGTATTTTCTTCTGTCAAAAAGCAAATTATGTAAAGTACAGTCGAAGCTGCTTAATCAGGATCCTTTTTAAAGGGATATTTGGTTAATTGACGTATTCAGCTAGGGAACCATTTCTGTATGTACAAAATTGACCTGTTAATCGGGACATTCCTCCTGATAAACGGGATAATTTCAGGCAAAATGCATTAATTTGATGAAAATTTCCCTAAAGTTATGATGAAAAAAATAATTTTATGAAATAAATTGCAAATACGGGGCAAAAATCTAAAACCACAATCCCAATTTTTGTTGACAATTTCTGCAAAAATCTGTATCTATTCTACCTTTTGTCAGCTCTTGAATTTAGTGTATATTTTAATATTTTTGTGCCCTAAAAACATCTCACTTATGGCGATTTCTGTATTTTGCTTAATCGGGACAACTGGTTAATCGGGATATTTTTGGTACTCCTGAGGTGTCCCGATTAAGCGGTGTCAACTGTATATGCTATAGAATACCCATATTACTTAAGGGTGACTTTTAAGGGTGCTCCAATGCTCCCTTAAAAGTTGCCCTTGAAATTATAAGAGTTACAGGATTGCCTTTTTATTTGATCATTTAAGTGTAACTCTACTAAGGGTTTGTCTTAAAATTCAGCAGATTAAAGGGAATCCTTTAAAAAGTTGCACTTAAGTATGCTTTATTATACTGCACCTGATATTAGAGAATGTTGACTTCTAAAGAGGTGTTGTAAAGGCGAAAATTCTTTTTCTTAGTCCGGCATCTCCGTTCTAAATCTATTAATACCACCTGTATCAAGTGAGCTGTCCCAAGATCAGGGTCCTCATAAATAAATGTATTCTGAATGATTGCCAATACATGCCGTATACAGTTTGTATTTCAATTGTAACAGTTGAATGTCCCATTTCAGTACCACTGCTTAATTCTGTAAAAGAGGGTCAAAACAGTAATTGCTCTTTTACATGGGATATCATCTGCGATCAGAAATTCAAGCTAAAAGGGTTTTTTTTGTTCATTGATTTAGGCCTATATGTAAAGTCACAAAATTGATATATAAAGTTAACTTATTTTCTAAACTTTCCACAGGATCCCAAGATTCCCTAAAGCGACAAAACTATTAGAGTGCAAGGTTTGTTCCATAAGAGAAGATACAGTGATCAGTATAAGGCAACATGTTGTGAATGCACACAAAGAAATACTTGAAATGAAGGAACCTGAAGACTTTAAAAAACCCTCAACAAATGTTGGCGAGTCTACGAAAGATCAATGTAAGTCGTCAAATGATTCCAAGAAAGTTTTCAAACATAGTGGTACTGAAGATTCGCAGAAGAAATACTACAGAGAATTCGATTGGGAAAAAGATGCCAAAGTCGTATGGAAATGTGATAAATGTAAGGAGATAATGCAAAATATAGATGACCATGAGATTCTTCATGATAAAACAGCAAAACAAGAGCGATCCCAGGGGTGTAATTTATGTGGAATTAATTTAAGCTCGGTAGGAGCATTGGATAGACATATGCGCAGAGTTCATAATGCATCGGGAGCTAAAATATCGTGTAAAATCTGTGGACATGTGAGTATTTCATTACATGAGCTCAGACGACATATGATAAATCACTCCAAAGAGCGCCCTTATGTATGTGAATCTTGTGGGAAAGGATTCAAACACAAACATGGCTTAGAAAGGCATATGGTTACACATGATGTCACTAAACATCGTGTTTGCCCATATTGTGGTAAATTGTTCAACAATGATTCCAATTTACGCGGTCACATCAGGGTTCATACAGGAGAGAAACCATACAAGTGTGAGTTATGTCCTGCGGAATTTACTCACAAAGTCAGTCTGAAAAGCCACAAGAAATCTGCTCATGGAATCGACATGTGGAAGATCTCTGGTAGAAAAGTACTGACGGAAGTCCCGGAGGAAGTGATAGAAACTGCAATTGAAGCAGGGACATCAGAAAGATTGAAAGAAAAAATGGGCAAAGCTGTAACTACAAACATATCCGATCAAGGCTTGCCTTCTACAACTCCAGGTGGTGCACAAAATCTGGAAAACAAAATTGTTCATAAAATACAGAACGGCAATGGAAAAAGGAGTGACACCATACATGAAATGGATGATTGTAAACAAAATCCATCTACACATCAGGATAGTCCAAGCCTGCAAGGTGGTACTTCACAGCATGGTCATTTAGTCCACCAACATGCCAAGCAATCTAATAGTTTACATTAAGCCCAAAAAAACAAAAAAAAAATTGTTATGTTGCCCTCAGCGACCGACCGACCCTATTCAAATATTTTAAAAAAAATATTAGGGTCGGTAAAGCACCCATTTTTGCTCAGATTGGGTGTTTTTTGAGAAATATTTTGAAAATAGTGGAATATGCACCCAAATTTGGTACTAAAGGTGCTTTAAAAAAAATATATATATATATATTTTCTGACCGACTGACTCAATTTTTCAGAAACCCACTTGAGGGCAACACAACAATTATTTTTTTTTGCCTTATCAACAAGCTCATGAAGCCCAGCAACATAGTCAACATTGTAGTACTTTGCAGCATGGTCATTCCATCCACCAACCTGTCCAGCGCTCTAATCCTGCCTTCAATCTGCTCATGTTGTCCAGCAAGAGAGTCAACCAAGTCCACAATTTAGTACTTCAGAGCTTGGTCATTCCGGCCATCAGCTTGTTCAGCAATCTAATCCTGCATGTTATGACTCTGCTCCTATAGTCCAGCACTGCAGTATAGGCCTAATCCAGTAAATCTTCTATCTAGTGCTCCACTGTATGGTCGTTCTGGCCACCAACGTATTCATCACTCTAACCCTGCATGCCATAAATCTCATAGTGTACTCCAGCAAGATATTTCTTCACATCATGGATCTAATACAACTCAACAATGTTCTTCAATCCCCACTAATCACTTGACTCGCCATTCTAATCCTTAATCATTTCAACATGTTAGCCCTTTAACTAATCTGATTAATGCTTTTACACATCCAAACTATCCATTCATGGACCCTTGTAAAGAGGAAACTTCAGAATGTATAAATGATTCAGATGTGAAGAACTTGGCATATAATACAAAAGATACTCATAAAAGTTAAGATGAGTCTTATTAAGTTGCCAAAATAATGTTAGTATCTACTCGTATGGTAAGAAAATGATACCTATTTATAATACAAGGTGCTATACAAATAAGGGTGCTCATAAGATCTAAGTTCAGATTTTATATTTATATGATACTTTGTAGAACTTGATATTGGATCGTTAGGAATAGATATAGCATTAGACATAACCCTATAAACCAGGAGTAACCTTAATTGTTTCCTAATCCTCACTTTTTAGCAAAGATGAAGATATTGCAAGTTTAATGCTGGAACATCTGTCCTCATGTCTTATTGCTTCATCTGTCTCTTTTTTTTTTTTTTGCTCAGTTACAACAAACAACTTTTCATATTTTCCATTCGTTTTCAACACTCTTCTGGCCAGCTTAGACAGATATGTATAATGTTGGTTGTCGAGCTTTGTACATTTGTATGAGCACTGAAAGGATTGAGCGTGATATATTTCTATCATAGGTCACCATTATTAATTTGTAGTGGCAGAAGTGGGATATGACTTGGATATTGAGGCAGTGCTTGCATGTTTTATATTGTAATCTGTAGGAGACAAAAAGAGCAAGATAGGCACACTCTTTATACCAAACCTCTGACTCTGCCCTCACTAGCATTTAACATGAGATACATGGTGAACTCCTGATCTGGGGACACTTTTGGTTTTCTGTAGGTCACTCTATAATGTATTCAGACTTTCATATGTGTAACATGGTCAGTGGGAAGTAGGCTTGGAAGTCAGAAATTTTGAGTTTGAATTGCAAGGCAAAGAAGGTGAAAAATTCCTTTGTTTTGTTTCTAAAGAATTTTATCTCTGGAACCATAATGATGTGGTTTGAATAAAAATGCACTCATTTTATCACTCAATTAGATAATTACAAGAAATCAAAATTGGAAGTAGCCCACGTAGGTCTCATTTCCCTTGATCGTATCAGCATAGTTTGTGTTTTTATTGTTTGTAATGATTTTGATCATGTAAATGCTAAAAATGATTGTAATCATGCTATTTATTTAAATCTGCTATATTTTTGTAAAAACAATCATTATATTTAATGATATTGTGATTTGCTGAATAATTTTTATTTGAATATTGATTTAATATGAGCATTTAGATAATCTTGGAAAAAAGAAAATTAATTGTTGCTCTTGAGCTCCAACTGTATTGTAACTACATCAATCCCAATGTTACCCTTATGCATTCATCAGCTCGATCTCCTTGCCAATTTGTGCCTCTTTAGTAAACACTAAACAGGTTATTGAATTATCTTTCAATTAGGCTAATTTTAAGTGCCCCATGGTGATTTGGCAACCAATAGTAGGTCTAAAGTCTCAAGATTATCTAAGGGAATAGTTTAACCATTTCCTGAGCCAAGAGCAGGCAGTATAATGTTTATCTATTCTGCTACACAGGTTATTTTGAGCTTGGGCCTGGTAAAAATAAGAAATATTTTCTTGCTAAAATCACACTGATTGGTATAGAAATTCAAATGTATACTGGTATTTTGAGTTTTTAACTAATAATATAAGATTTTAATCAGAAATGGTTTTGAATTAAAACAGCCCAAAATTAAGGAATGCTACTATCTAAAAGTGTTTTCAAACTTGTGTATTTTGTCAAAAACTTGTTTTGCACAGAAAAAAGAGATAAATAGATGTGGAATTAAATGGATCCCCAATTTAATTCAACAAATGGCCAAAACAGAATAAGTATGGATATTTAAGCCAAATCGTTTGGCGGGTATTAATATTTACCAAAAATGAACCTAATTAGCTAAAAAACTCAAAAGTCATTGGTGACGGAAGGTGCGTCATTTTAACACTTTATAGTATTGCTTTAATGATGAATGTGCCTTTAAGCAACTCACAAAGATGAGAAACCCCTTTCAGTTATGTAAAACACCAAGCCCATAAAAGGCAAAATTCACATTTGTAAGTGCTTATTGTATGTTTTGTTTGCTTGATTATGTGACACCTACACTGAAACATAAAAGTCAATAATCTTCCAATTTTCCACAGGATCTCCAGATTCTCCAAAGCAACAAAACTGTTCGAGTGCAAAGTTTGTTCTGTAAGAGAAGATACAGTGATCAGTATAAGACGGCATGTTGTGAATGCGCACAAAGAAATACTTGAAGTTGAAGAACCTGAAGACCTTGAAAACCCCTCAGCAAATGTTGGTGAGTCTACTAAAGATGTAACTAAGTCGACATCAAATGATTCTACTGAAGTTGCAGCCAAGTCATCAAATGATGCTGAGAAAGTTGCTAAAACTGGTGACCAGGAGGAGATCAAGAAGAAATGCTACAGAGCATTTGATTTGGACAGAGACGCAAATGTTGTATGGGAATGTGATGAATGTAAGGAAATAATGAAAAACAAGAAAGACCATAAAAAACTCCATGATAAGAACAGGCAAACAATGGTGTGTCAATTATGTGGAAGCATTCTCAACACTGTGTTCTCCTGGAAAGAACACATGAAGACTCATCAAGCCAAAGCGTTAGGAGTGAAATACTCTTGTAAAATCTGCGGTCAATCTTTTGTCAAAGTTTGCTCGCTGAATAAGCATATTAAATTCCATTCTAAGGAGCGCCCACATACTTGCGCCACTTGCGGAAAAGGATTCAAAACTAGCTGCCACTTAAAAAGGCATATGCTTATACATGATGTCACTAAACATTACGTATGCCCATATTGCGGTAAATTGTTCAACAACGATTCCAATTTACGCGGTCATACCAGGATACATACAGGAGAGAAACCGTACAAGTGTGAGTTATGCCCTGCAGAATTTACCCACAAAGTCAGTCTGAAAAGCCACAAGAAATCTGCTCATGGGATTGACATGTGGAAGATCTCTCACAAAAATAATCTGACGGAAGTGCCGGATGAAGTTGTCAAATCTACCATTGAGCTGACGGCTAAATCAAAAGAATATGCCGCTGTGAGAGATTTGGTAAATTTGGCAGGAAAGGATATTTCTCTATCTCATCTTGGCTGGCCTCAAACAACCCCAATTATTAAAAATTTACAAGATAAATCCGATGGGAAGCAAACTAAAGGGAATGATGATGACGGTGGTGGTAGTGGTGGCACTTCTACAGAGAATAAAACGGTAAAGCAGACACCTGTTGATGTGACAAAGAATGATAAGCCAAATCCCTTAATCCAAAAGCCAAATCCCTTAATCCAAGATCAGCAACATAATCCCACTATCACACAACCTGAAAATGAAGCCCCACAAAGCAGCCAGCAGCAGCATGCCAGGCCTTCAATCCCTCACCACCAATCCAATCCTCCTCCAACCCATGGGCAAAGTTCATCAGTCCAACACCAACCTACTAATCCCTTGTCCCATCAAGCTAACCCATGGACCCATCCACCATATCCATTTATTGGGCCACATCAGGGTGTAGTATCTGAATTCATGAATATTCAGCATATGAGAGGAGGTCATCAGTATCCGAATCAAAACCCTGAAGACTATTGGGAAGCTGCTAAGAGAACATTTACAAAACTGTGATTGTGATCTATTTTGGCATTTTCGTAGAAAAGAATATAGAGTTTATTAAAATAACTATCTCTACTTCTTACTTTTTGTGAATGTAATAGAGACATGAGCGTACGTAGATATGCACCATCACAACCTTTAAAATCACTACGTGAACACTTGTCGGAGATCAGTGCGTGAACACTACTGTTAAATTAAATTCCACAAACAATGGTTAACAAGATTATGTCAGTGGTTTTTACAAATGAATTTGTAGGATCTGTTATGTTGTCTACTTGTATAAATAATAAATAATCGTGTGATATCTTCATATCCAAATGTTTATAAGATTATGAATAAATATGGAGGGTGTTGAGTAGTCAGTTTCGCCCTTTTTTGGAAAGGGGCACTCAACTTTGGTTTTGTAGGAATGTGCAACCTCAATTTCTGATTGAACCAGAGACTACAGGACTGAGGACTGACCCTGAAAAGAGGGCTTAAAGAACTGAAGTAACCCTAAAAGTGATCTGTAAAAGTTAGTTTTCATGGGTTAATTACAGCTCTTGACCTACAAATTTCAGAAAATTTGCTTGAAATTGGAGGGGGGTTCAGCTAAACTGTCAAAAAAGCTTCTGAACTAAAGATTGTACTTGTAATTGGAGAATAAGAAGGGTCAAGGTGTGGAAAGGAAATGAGGTATTGATGACCGCACATCCCTGTACATCATATAGGCCAGTGCTCAACTCCCTTGCCCCCCCCCCTACTTGGTCATATATATTTTATTTAAATTGGAGCTCCTGACATGTGGATGCCAGTGTTGCTATGCTATTTAGTAGGAAGAGAAGCATCAATATTTAGTCCGTGAATAACACTTATTTCACTTCTTGGATTTTACATAAGGGCGATTCCATTGTTGCGGACATGACACTTTGGGGGCTTTGAGAGGCTCCCATTCAGTCATGAAACCAAGAAGCTTGTGATCTAAATATTTTCAGTCAATGTGTCCTGGTATGTAGTTCACACAATATGAAGACAGTTTGGCTGCTCAACTATTATCACATTAAAAAAAAACCAAAAAACATGCGTTGCAGACGTGACTGCTCTGCTCTTTCTTTTATTGCAGTTTTAATAAGATGATGGCATCTTCAGCTTCAAAATAACACTTATTTGTTTCAAATTATGTAACACCCACAAGTAGTGTTACGACTCTTCGAAGCATAACATTTCAGAATATCTAAAACCGAATAAGCGACTACATTTAGGAAATGTTAGTTTTTAAATGACAGACATTAGATGGTGTAATGTAATTAGAATTTTATGTTGGTAATTCCATGTAAATTGATCACTAATGTAGCTTCAAGTGTAGTTAAAATATATCTCTTGGTTTTTAAAGGGATGGGTGACAGAGTAGATTCATGGGGGACACGTGTGTTCAGAGATGCATATGCTTGTAAATTATAAAAAACACAGAAGTAAGTGCTTCTAAATGAGCTCTTAGTGCATTGACTGTATTTAGGTTGTTTGAAACAACAAAAGTCAAGAAAATGTAAATGTGTGTGTTTTTGGATTTAAAAAAAAATAGGCGATAAGAGTTTTACTTTCTGTAAAACTTGAAATTCTAAACTTGATTGTCATTTAGGGTACCAAAAATATTCTTCTTGGGATGCTTATTGAGTTAACCCGAAATCCTTGTTTAGTGTTAGCATTTAGGGCTATTTACACGCATGATTCGCCTTTCAAAACAAAACTTAAGTGCCCCTTCTCCCTCAATGAAAAGTAGTGGTACAAGATTGAATCATTAACAAGACTGGAAAGTAGGGAACATTTGTTGACTAAAAGTAACCAAAGTCAAAGATGCACCCCTTCCAACTCTCCCAGAAATGGCTATATAACTAGCCTACGTACAAAGATGGAATGGTATCTTCATTCTTTGTAGTTTTTAAACCAGTATTATTAATATTGTTTTTATATTTAAAGTATTCAAAGGCAAATATGTTTTGAACTAATATATATATCCCTAGTATATTATAAACATACAACTCGCTATATAGAGTATAAAATTTATCATGTGTTTAACACAAATTTCATGTTTTTATAGATCAAGTTATTCACTGTATATATAGATTGGATATGGAAACAGCTTCATGTTGGTGATGACATATAGTTGACAAAGTGTCATGTAAAATGAAAAGAATGATTCAAACACCATTCTCTATTCTAAAGCTTATTATGTGTTTGCTTGAAAAATGTACATTATACACATCTGTGTATATTTGTAACTTGTTGAGTTGTTCAAAGTAATTTAGTTTGCTTAAAGCAATACTATAAGATTTTGATCAGAAATGGTTTATAATAAAAACAGCATAAAATGGAGGAATGTGACTATCTAAAAGTGTTTTCAAGTGTAATTTGTGAGAAAAAATTGTTTTGCCACCAAAACATGGATAAAAAGCACATGCATACTAATACATGTTTGGGGGGTATTCATATCTACCAAAAACAAACCCAATAAGCCCCAAAAAATCAAAAATGATGGGTGACAGAGGGCGCTACATTTTTAACACTTTATAGTATTGCTTTAAAGAGGATTTTGGAAATCTACATATGTTTATAACTAACTTTCCTTTCATAATGTTATCGTAGCAGAAATAGAATCAAGCACATAGTTAATGTTTCAGAATTTGAAAGAAATCATGTCTATGAGAATTATGTGACTACATTTTATAACAAAAGTAGAGAATTTTGCTTGTACATTATAATGGTGCTTATATCAATAAAAGTAACATGTAAAAGGCGATAAGTTTGTGTATTTTGAGTCATTATAAAATTGAAAATATTACTGAAGAAATTATGCATACCTGTCTATGCATGATTTGAAGAGTAAAAGGGCCTAAATCCACTTTTTATGAAATGAAAAATTAATTTAACAGTTTTAAAATCATCAATTGCACTTTATCAACTTAAATGTTTTTGGCAATAAAAGGTCTCACATTTGCAAAGCCTCCACCTGAAGTTTAATCTTAAGGTTTCCTATGTAGCTTTAAATGGACATTCATGATCCACTTTTCATCCTCATGGTCATGTCTATCAAAGTTTACTTTTTTTTGCTAGTAAAAATCCTTGAACTGGTATAGGGTACAATACCCAAATATGCCCAAACCATTCTTTGAAATGTGCTTGCATTTTTGAGAAAAATAGGAAAATGTGTCATTTTCTCATTCTTGAGAACATTTTCTAATTACTGTTGGGCCCAACAGTAATTACAATACAGAAGAAGGGGATTTTTAAAATGCTAAAAAGCTGGTAACTTGAAAACTAATGGTTGGAATCAAGTGAAACTTTCAGCATTCAGTTATGTACAAGTACTGTTCTTTTTAGTTAGAAAAGAGGTGAGGTTTTGTCACATTCAAATCCTGAATTGCACCTTTAATAATTATATCATTTCTGGTAATGTAAATTGAAAACCAATCAAACTTTCTTGTTTTTCACAATGACCAACTTTTTTGTCAATGCAGTTTATTTCTAGCAGTATCGCCAATTTTATGTTCCAAGTTTTTCAACATTTTCAAAATGAATATGCCAGCATCAATCTTCATGGAAGAATCTCCCTGATGTTTGTGTCATTTTTTGTAAGAAATTTTTAGTTTCCAGAAAATAATGAAAGCTGTAACTTTGGAATAAAGTATGCTTGAAACATGAATTGGATTTCATTTCAAATAAAAACTCTTATTTTGACGAAAAGTGGATTTAACAGGGTACTTCATGTTAAAAGGGCTAAAAATAAAAACTTCAAATTAAATTGTTACAAATGATAGTGAAAATAAGAGATCAAAATCTTATTTAGTTTTGGTGATATTGATTTTTAAAGCGGAAAATATTAAATATCGCAGCTTGATAAAAACAATACAATACATAAGAAATAGAATCACAAATTTCAAGTCGTGAAGTTACATTTTCGATCATAACTTTTGAACCCAAGCTCCGATTGTTGTCAAACAAAAAGCATTAGAAAGGGAATTTTTTCCTTCACTTCAATTTGCATTTTTATTTTTAGCCCTTCCAACATGGAGTAACCCCTTAAGGGTGGACAATAGTTACTCAATTTTACGTTTTTGCATGTTTATTTTGTACCATAACTTTTTAATAAAGTGCTTAAATTTAATAAAAGTATACATTTTCCAGAAAGGAATTTTCACAAGGAACATCTGTCGGGTGAACCAATGGTTGATTCCATCGTTAAAAATGCTTTTGGCAGATTGAAATTTTTGTACAGACATTCCAAACTCTTTAATCAGAAACTTTGCAAAGATCTTTGTTCCTCTCTAATCCAATGTCATCTGGATTATTGTTCTGCAGCCTGGTACACAGGCCTCACCAAAAAGTACAAACAAAAACTGCAAGTTCTCCAAAACAAAATGGTAAGGTTCATCCTGGACATGTCTCCTAGAGACCATGTTGGCCAGACGCAGCTCCAATCTGTCAAGTTTTTAGATTTTCAAAACAGAACCAAACAATTACGGCTAAATCATATGCATAATGTCTTCTATGCTACTGGACCCACCCACTTACTTTAATCAATTCTTTACCAAAACATCTGCAATACATTCATACCGCACCAGAGCCAATGCATTAAATTTTTGGGTGCCGAGAGTTAAGAGTTTGACCATCAAATCATTCTTTTATCAATCCACGCTCGACTGGAACTCTCTTCCATCAGATATCAAACTCATTCACGATAAACAAACCTTCAAACAAGCGGTGAAGAAACACCTCAGTGATAACGCATTGACCCATGAGCAGGCAGCTTATGTCTAGTCTTATTTCCACTGGTTGTCCCTCCTTCTTGTCCTTGTCCTTGTTTTGATCAGGCACCTCTGTCCTTGTTTTTGTGTCGGACCCCATTGGAAATAAGTCTGCATAGGTAGCCAGACTTATTGGGTCATCCATGCACATTTCGGATTTGGTGTTTGATTTTATACTGTATTGTTTTTTGGAAATTTGTACCATTGTATCTCTATTATTTTTGTTTATTGTTCTCCGGAATGTGCTGAATAAATAACAAACAAACATGCTGGGGATGTTGATTTTTGACTAAAAATCACATTTTTTGAGAAAATCACAAAAAACACATCTTTTTGAGAACATTTTCAAGAAAATATTATACTAATATATGTAAATAAAAGGGATGAATATTTAGATATTATTTTAATTTTAATCCCACAATTCATTATAATCCGATGTTCAACTATTTGATATTGTTAAAATTTAAAGAGCACATGGCTCATATATTAGGTGACGCTCTAGACAAAATGAATGTTAACTCGTTACCAAAAATGCAGGCAGGCTTGCACTATTATTTGAAATTTGTGATATGTCTGCTTTGTTTTGTAAGCCTTGTACTTGGCAAAATGTGAATAAACGATTGCAGCAACCAATTTTGTGGTGACATTTTTGTTGGTGTATAAGAAGTTTTTTTTTCTTTCCCGAAGGAAAATGCGAGGGGTGTTCAATTAATTTGTTACCAGTGTTCCTGTTAAGGCCGTATGGTGCGCCATCGGGCGCAGGAGCAGTGAAAATTGGGCAACGAGTTTCTAATGAGAAAGATATTTTTCTAGCTTTATATTGAGCCAATTTTCAGCCACTGACAGTTAATGATTTTGGCGCAAGTACCTCTTCAACTTTGTCAAAATTGCTCGAATTGGCGCAAGTTCAAAATCCTTAGTGGGAACACTGTTTGTGATGTAATGTAGAAGGAGATATACAGATTCCATTCATATGACCGGGGGGGGGGCACTCAAGTATAATGTTGCAGGCATAGCGTGACCACAGTTTTTCAAAATACCCCCTAAATCGGGATTTTATTGATACTGTTCTACTTCTACTTCTACGCTTATTCTCATCAAAGCCTTTTCAGCATCTAGATGAGCTCTCTGGTCCTAGAGAGATGATATACTTTTGAAGGTATAGTGACTATGCACTCTGGTCCTAGAGTAGATGACGTATTTTTGACATACGGTCACGGATGCCGGGGAAGGTTCCCCTACTCTTATTTCGAACGGCCGTAGCCTAGCCCGTGACGTTCTTTTACATCCGACAGTGTGTCAGGAACACTTCAGATGGGACCGACGGCTTTACGTGCCCTCCGAAGCACGAAGCAAGTGGAGCAAAGTTTCTTGCTTAAGGAAACAAGGAGACGTACCGAGAGCCGAGACCGGGACTCGACCCCACGACAGACGCATTCATTTGATTATGAGTCCAACGCTCTAACCACTCGGCCACGCTCCCCTGTTTTCCCACTAGGGTTTGAAAAAGTACCCATTTTCTCGAAATTGCCCCCGAATTGCCTGCAACATTAGCTAACATTATATTTTAGTGGCCCCCGGGGTAATCTTTCTCAAGTGTTGACACCTAAGAGATTTGAAGGTTCACACATATCAATTAAGTTTTGATATTTTTTTCATTGTGTTTAGGTAAAAAATCAACTCTGCATCTAAATAGAAATGAATGCAGGTATTTACTTCAAACTTTCTATGTATTTATCGATTAAGTTAATCCTCGTCTTAGTTGAATTCGTTTGGGGTGCCTGTGAGAGATATTTGAAGGTTAATGCATGTCAGTTCAAGTTTTGATATATTTCAATGTTATTAAGTAAAAAAACAACTCTCTGAATCCTTAACAAGCAAGTGTTAAGTTTCTGTAAAATAGAAATTCAAGCAGCTATTAACTTGAAACTTTCCAAATATTCATCAATTAAGTCGAAACACATACATAGCATATTAATAAGAACTGCATAGCCTTTCTCCTACCTCGGGCCACATACTTATTAAACACCCCTCCTAGCCTTAAAATCTTATAATTAAATCAAATGGGATAAATTACAAACAGGCGGTTGTTTTTTTCGTCACCTTCGGCGCGCCTATGGTCAGATTTAGGGTTTGGTCAACATTTTGGTTGGACCTGTAAGTTATACTTTTGAAGACCGTAGCCGAAATAAAGAAGTAAGAGTCTAGAGTAACTTATTTCACATATTGTATTTCTCACAATTACATTTATAAAATTAGCCTGTATACGATATCTTTATTGACAGATAGTCTTTATAAACATGATAAATGATACATCACTTGTAAATTACATTTTTGATATATAGATTGGTACACTTTTCATCTTTACACATTTAATACTTTGCTTCAAAAAATAAATAATACAGCTCTGAAATCAAGGCCAGCACCTTTCAGAATTACGCATAGTTTACAAAAATAAATCACGTAAGTGTTGGAAGAAAATGATTTGTGAAAACATCAAAAATATGATAAAGGCAAAATAAATTTCGCCATGTCTCAATTTCGTCAACGTCTCAATAAAAGAGCTGCCTCACCGTTCTCCACCCGTGCGTGTTGAATCTTGCTCAAGATGCTTTTAGGGCTTACTTCAGATGTAATTTGAGATGCAATTTGAGTTTTTACTATATATATTTAATCATAAAACGTTGTTTACAATGCGTCATTATCCTTTGCTTTTGAAAGAATATTATGGAGAAATTATTACTCTTCTATTGTTGTTTTCGTTTTTTATTTCTTTGTTGCAACAGCTTAACGACTTTCGAGAGTAAAACTTCTTGTGAAAACAACAAGAAGTGACCAGATAAGAGCTCGAACCCTCTCTATCGTAGTTCCTAAGCTCACTCCAGATGAGACAGCCTTTGAACATGAAACAAGTTGATCATTATATTAAGGTGGCAATTTAATATCATCACACACAATTATAAAGTACTTGAAATATTTTACGATTTCATACTGCTAAATGTAGGTACGGAAATATTCACTTGTAAAACTTTTTCTTCACACTTTTTTGAAGTCTTTGGCAAATAAAGTACGTTGCATGGATTTAGACGTGAAAATCTTTAGTACAAAAACACTGATAATAACCATGATATACGAAATAGTAGATTTCCATGGATATACTTAATTAATATTTTTTTTACTGGCTATCAAGCATGTGAAGTCTCTCTTATCTACTATTTCCATGGATATACTTAATTAATATTTTTTTTACTGGCTATCAAGCATGTGAAGTCTCCTGTAGCGTAGGACATTAAAAGTAGGAACGACTAGGACTTTTTCAATGACTTTGGTCTTTGCCTCTACTTTGCCATTAGATAGGAGCATGTCCGAGTGGTTAGAGCGTTGGACTCGTAATCACATGAACTGCATCTGTCGTGGGGTCGAGCCCCGGTCCCGGCACGTCTCCTTGTTTCCCTAAGCAAGAAACTTTACTCTACTTGCTTCGTGCTTCGGAGGGCACGTAAAGCCGTCGGTCCCATCTGAAGTGTTCCTGACACACTGTCGGATGTAAAAGAACGTCACGGGCTAGGCTACGGCCGTTCGAAATAAGAGTGGGGGAACCTTCCCCGGCAACCGTGACCGTATGTCAAAAATACGTCAACAACTCCAGGACCAGAGTACTGCTGTATATAGTGAATAGTCACAGTAAAATAACTTGAAGACTTGAAGATAGTTTTGATATTGCTGTACATGCCCTACTTCGCCCCATTTTAACACAGTACTTTAATATATATAAACATGATAAAGTACTTTTAAACACAAGCAATGGACAGTGCAAAATAGCCTGCTAAAAATGCGCATTATGCATACCTACACTTAAGAGTTGATCAAATATGCATTGCTATCAACTATTGGGAAATTATAAAAATAACGGTTGGCCACGTGCTTTTGCCAAAACATTGTATCGGTTTTGCCCAACAGTTGGCTCTCGAACACACGTTTTGCTCAAGCAGTTTTGCCAAACATTCGGGCAAAGACGTTTGCCCGACGACGTTGTTTGTATTTTGCCCATCTGTTGAGTTGCAGCCTCAACGTTTCAACGTCTGGCAAAATCACCCAAAATTAGTAAAAAAATTGCTCAACTTTTTGCAGTGTATAGTTATTTGGTATTGTCATATTGCTTCAATGTATGATAATACGTTACAAGCTGTTCCAAAGCTGTAGATCAGGCAGGAAAGGTTATTATTAGTTCGACAAGGAACCAATAAATCATGTCTAGCACAATCCCAAGTTTGGTTGCACCATTTAGGTACAACCATCTCTGTTTTTTTCAAGCAATCGCACCTACGATGTTACGCGCCACAATTGAACGATATTACATGAGAGTAACTGGAACCATTTTAATGACATTTCTCCATTATGATGAAAATATATTTAACACTATCCATGTTATGCATTATGTAGACGTTTTAACGTTTTGAGCACACATTGTGTTTACAAGTATTTTGAACTAAATCCGTAGCATTTAGGCACAGCGAAAATGAACCCATTGTGTAAAACGTAACGTTAGTACTTGGCAGATGTTTTGCTGTTTCCATACAACTTCTTTTATATGTATGTCGAAGATGTTTTGTTCTGTATGTCTTTTAATGAAGTAATTATTTTCACTATATGCTTTGTTGGCCGAAATAGAGCCAGTTAAGTAACACCTTTAAAAGAGCAACGCTGGGAAATACATTTGTATATTAGTTTTTATATTACCTGCAAGATAATGGCATAAAAACATTCTGGACATGTACAATGTAACAACAGCACTCTTCTGTTTTTGGCAATACTGTATATTTTGGTGCAGATTGACTTCTTTAAGTAGTGTGGGGTATTTCCTATATATCATGTATATACACTTATTCATTGTGGATCAAAGCTTAGTTTATCATTGTTAATCTTATAAATCCTGGCATCTTGGTACTGCTTCATTCAAATGTCCATACCATAGGATTTATAAGTAACCTCTTGATTATCAATACTGAAGTCTACCGTTTGGATTTCTGGTGCTCCGCTAGCATGGCTAGAATCAACGGATGCTACAGACGGGCTCATCACCGAGTCACTATCATCATAATTGTTAAACTGATTAAATATTTCTTTCATTGCCTTAATTTGTTCATTGATAGTATTAAGAACATCGGGGCGATCATATGATGAACTAGAAGGTTCAAGATCAAAGTCATAGGAGCAATTGTCACTTTCCGGAGCAGACTTGTCCTTAATAGCACTAATGCAATCTTCTGATCCCTCGCACGTGCTAGATTGTTCTGTTTGAGTACCCTGTTCATTAACATCGAATATAGTACAGTCATTAGGACTTTCCACATTATTCGTCGCATTTTCAAGCCATTCATCAAAGATTCCGTCAAATAATTGATTGTGCGGATTTTCAATAACCGTTGGACTTAACCAGCTTTCATGCATGTCGTTAAACCGTTCAATTGTGGCGCGGTCATCCAGGCAACCAATCAGCGGGTTTTCAATCATACTTATATGGGGAGGTGTACTCCAACTACCATGGGGAGCACCGTCTGAATTTGACGTACCGGTGCAACTTTGGTCGTCAGTGTTATCTTCTAGCGGGTCTTCCGGGGTAGGTAATATGTGACCATTTTCATTGTTTTGACTTTGAGGAGTATCAGTTCCAGATTGACTGTCACACTTGTTTGGATTTGTAAAACTGTTTTCTAAATTCTCATCATTACTTATATCAAGAATAAGTTTTTCATCAAAATCTACTGCACCCATGTCACTCTGTGTCAGTAGACAATCAGTAGAATTACTTTTCTCTGTTAGATTGTCCTTGTCCTTTGATAGGTGTATAGCTACATCAGTGAGTCTCATAATTAAACTGTTACTAATAGGCGTCTCTGCATCCTCGTCATGTTTATGTACTTGGATATCACGAACGCTAATGGGGTGTTCCGCAAGGTCCATGTTGAGGTCACTCTCACTTCGCTCTAAATCACGTCTATGAACAATATCGTCATCATTCTGTAATAGGTTTAATGATTCTTGGCTTGCAACTAAGATTGGGACTATACCTCCAATTGGTGCAACCAAGTTTGGAATTGGCCTCAAATGACACTCGGGTTCTTCGTCAGAAGATTGGTCTACAATAATGTGGTGATGTAGTGCTATTATGGATTGTTTCGATCTGCTACATCTAAATTTGCTTCGCAGAGGGACTGATAAATACAGAAATGAAGCGAGGATAAGAAGACTGATGCAAAATGCTACAGACAGCTCGTAACTTCCTGTTCCGTCAAAAGAAGCACCTGGAAAACAAAACAACGGTAAGAGTAATATATGATTTGTTTCAAAGATGTAAATTGTAGAATTTTAGAAGTAATGAAGCAAGTTACAACATATACAACTCGCCAATAATTAAAATTCCCTTTAAAGGGAAACCAGCATTTAGTTTGTTAAAAATTCCTAATTGTTTAATGAAATTGAAGGTGACCGTGTATTCAAATCATTTTTCGACCTTCTACTATAATATGTTTTGTTTAGGAGATAGAGTCAAAGTAGCTGTATTTTTGAAGGATTCAGTTTACTTAAATATAAATCACTATATCTCAGACAGAAATGTTTGCCTGGAGCATCATTTTTACTCAATGCATGCATACAAATCGAACTTCCCATTTGCTGTAGGTAGCTCATAACCTTTCATTTCAATATGGGAAAAAGTCAGTCAAATTTGTCACCAAATCAGATTACCTATCTTTGAATTCATTGAGATTTATATTCAATAACTTATATAACGCTAGCAATGAGTTTTATTAGGTGGATAAAAACATGTGGCTATTGTAATTAACTGGCTACTGTATGACTATATATAGAGGTTTTTAAGGTCTGTAGCTAGATATTTATAGGCAAAAGACTAATTAAAAGAACTTTTATTCGCATCTTCCTTAATATTACACGAATGAAGCTCATTGATACATCAAATTGCAGTACAGTTTTCCAAGTATAACACCATATAGTAATTGTTTAAAACATTTTATTCATAAAATATTTTTGCATTTTAAAACATGAGTCAAATGACCTCTAATCACCATCAAACCAATACAAGCTGTGAAAAATAAGATTTCATACCCATAACTGATGCTCCCATTGCGAACCCTACACCATGGGCAAGCAAAATGGCTGATGTTACTTCTTGGACATGTACAACACCAAACATCTCAATCGCCGTTGGTATCACTAGAACTGAACGTGGTCCACGGACGAACCCGAGAACTATATTGTTGAGAAAGTAAGAAGATAATGGTACATATAGTTATATCCACGATGCCTTACTTCTAATAAATTATCTTTCTCTAATGATAACGATATAAAACGTCGTCGATATGACTTAAATATTCTTGTGCTTGTTGAAAATATGTGACACAAGACATGGTTCTTATTATTACAGAAACGCAATACTTTTTAAACATTCATATATATTTTATCTACTTAAATCATTTTGTAAGTTGTACAGAATAAAATTACATCCAAATGCAAGAAATAGACCAACCATTGTCTTACAATTTTCGAGATATTTGCTATTTTTGTACTAAAGATCTTATTTTTAACAAAAAAGTGGTAAAATTGGTTTTAAAGAATTGTAAATATCTTACAAATGGTACGGAAAAGATTAAATATATATGTTATTTTTGAACTAAGCACCACATGTACATTAATGAACACCATTTCTAATTCTTACAAATTTGGGATAAAGATAAGCATTTTTGTTTTGTAAAAGGGTAATATCTCAAAGGTATGTAGGAAAACATTATAAGGTGTGGTTTTTAGAGTCAGCATCACTGGTTACATAAGAAACCACTGTTTTAATATTTTGATATCAAATAAGACATGTTTAAATTCTTGCAAATTTTGTGTAAAATAGGGATTATAAAAATGGGTAATATTTTAAAACAGTACAAATATGGGTGTTTCTTTAACAATGTGCAGAGGTGTGCTGGGGTGATGTGTGGGTATTAAATTTTCAAATCAGTAGTACCTTTTAGTATAATAATACATTGTATTATCAACCTTTTAGAGTTTTTACAAATTTTAATTAAAAAGAAACATGTTTTGTTTTAAAGGAATGCATATATCCAATATACTGTATATGGATTATGGTGAGATGGCGGGACGAAATAGCTAGAAACTACCCGATCATTATGGCAGAAACATGCTGAGGCTTTCGTCCAGCAGGGACTGGTAACGGCTGAAGATGATGATGATGATGATGATGATGATTACATATCAAATACTTTAATATTGATGTTAGTTTTGTGTTATTTTAATGTTATAACAATGTATTATTTTGTAAACGGTACTGCTGATTTCCAACATAAAAACACTTGTGTTACTTTTTCCTACCATTTTTTAGTTGAGATACCGTATTACCCATTTTGGTACATGAAATGTTTATCTTTAACCTAAATTGGTAAACTTCAAAAATAATGTATTGTTATGTTGAAACAATGTTTTCTTATGTAATAAGGATGCTGATTCTAAAAACAATATTCATATTAATTTTTCCTCCCATTTTAAAGATATTACTCATTCTTTTACAAAAACTTTTTTTTTTAATTCAAGTGTGTTAGAATTAACAATTGTGTATTTTGATGTTAAAACGATTTTTATTATGTAAAAAACGATGCTTGGTCAAAAAAAACCCATCCATAATTATCTTTTTAAGATATTAGCATTTTTATAACCAACATTTCTTATTTTAAGCCAAATTTGTAAAACTTTCAATGTGCAAATTGTTGTATTTTATGTTAAAACAGTGTTCTCTTACGTATAAAGTGATGCTGGTTCCAGAAAAAACGACTTTGTATGGTGCCATTATTACCGCTAATATTTCAAATGATGCAAAAATCTCAAAATGTTTGACGAAAAAATGTGGGATGATGCTGAACTTTTCCAATGCCCCATAAATATTTCCTTCCATTCTGAGAAATACACATACACGACCAAACATTCTTATTTTCAACTCATTAAGTTAAAAGATATTGTATTTTGATATCAAAGAAATGGTTTATTGTAAAAAAAACCCTTTAGATTTTATGCATTAAAAAAACCCTAAACTACGTACTTACTTTTAAATCAAATTTTGTTAAAAAATAGAATAGTCTTTTTACTGATTAAAACAGAAATATATACCACTCTTAATCTTTTTGCTACAATTTTTGAGTTACAAGCTTTGTTTACCAAAAATGCTTATTGTTAACCCAAATTTGTGATTATTTATTCCTGCCAGTAATGTTACCATTTCATTCCCCAACAACTGTTTAATCTTAAAACTCTACCCTAGCCGGTCCCAAGTCCGTGTTGAGAAAAGAGGAGGGTTGGGCGTAGGGCCAGCTCCCCCACCCTGTAATAAAGAACTTTGCTACAGAAACAGAAACAGCTGAACATAGAAATACTCGTTTGGGTGTACATATAGAACCACTGTTTCAACCACAGTGAAAGCCGAGAGGAAGCTGATACTCCGGCATCCTCTATTTTGTCACCCAAACACACAACAAGAATTGCTTGTTGGAATGTGAGGACAATGTATGAAGGTGGGAAAACAAATCAAGTGATCAATGAAATGCAAAACTACAATATCAGTATTCTTGGAATAAGTGAATGCAGATGGACACAATTTGGGAAAAT
>JXSR01S073643.1:71989-85393 GCA_000969725.1 Ophiothrix spiculata
TAAATGACATAAATGATGAAATAACAAAACGGCGTTGGAGATGGCTTGGACATGTTTTGCGCATGGATACCAACAGACACACAAAGACAGCCATGCGATGGACACCACAAGGGCAGAGAAAGAGAGGAAGACCAAAGGGCACATGGAGAAGAACAATAGACCAGGAAATGAAACACATTAACCAAACTTGGAACAGCCTAGGAGGACTCGCCCAGAACAGAAGAAACTGGCGTTCAGCTGTGGATGCACTATGCACTGCAAAGTGTGAAGAGGATTAAGAAGAAGAAGAAGATTCTAAAAACAACACTCTTATATATATTTTTCCTGGCATTCTAAGATATTACGCATTCTTTCACAAAACAAGAATGCTTACTTGTAACTCAAGTTTATGAAAATTCAAGAACGACGTATATTGATGTTAAAATAATGTTTTATTACATAAAAAGTAATGTTTTGTTCAAAATAACAGCCAAATAACATTTTCTCAAGCAAAATTGCTTAATTCGAATCCACATTTCAGACTGAAAAATCGTTGTATTTTTATGTTAAAGTTTTCGTATGTATAACATATTGAGATGTGCACATTCTCCTACCATTTTATATTAACATTTTGATAAACAAAATTGTTTATCTTTAAGCCAAATATGCAAGATTAACAAATGGTTGCATTTTTATGTTAAAAAAAGTGTATTCTCAAGTATAAATGATTTAAAAACGTTGTATTTTCATGTAAAACAATAATGTCTATAAAACGTGATGCTTAGTCAAAGAAATTTATATTCATCTTTTACTATCATTTTTGAGATGTTAACATTTTTTAAATAAAAATGCTTATTTTTGATATTTCTAAAAACCACCCATATTATTTATTCCTACCATTTTTGAGATATATACATATTTTTGCCAAAAAATTCATATGTTTGACCCAAATTCGTGAATACTGACAAACATTTTACTTTGATGTTAAACTAATGTTTTCAAAAAGCAATTCCTTGTTTAAAAAAACTTCCATTTTAGTTTCACACCATTTATGACATAGTGCATTTAATAATTGGAAAGAATTCAAAAAATGCTGTATTTTGATGTTAAAACAATGTTTTTGATGTAAAAAGTGATGCTGATTTAAAAATAACACCCACCCTTTTTTATTTCTACCATTTTTGGGATAGTAAGATTCGTAACCCATTTTTATAAAACAAAGAAATGAATCTTTTAACCCAAATCAGGAAGATTTGAAACATGCTGTATTTTGATTTTGATGTAAACAGTGATGCTGATTCTAAAAATGAGAAACACCATATCATTTCTCCTAACATTTTTTCGGATATTGCCCATTTTGTTTTCTTCTTCTTCTTTTTTTTTTACAAAGAATGCTTATTTTTAACACAAATTTGTAAAAACTCCAAAATGTTGTAATATTATGTCAAAATAGTGTCTTTATGCAAATTTACAATGTGTGAGATATTTGCATATTTCTAAAGCCAAGAATACTGACTTTCAATGCAAGTTTGAAAATATTAAAAAGATGTTGTACTTCGATGTTAAAACGATGTTTTCTTATGAAAAAGTTGTTTCCTGTCTATTTTGAGATATAACCCATTTTTGAAACAAATATGCTCAATTTTGAACCCAAATTTTGTAAGAGTTAAGAAAGTTGTATTTTGATATCAAAACAATGCTTTCATATCACCAACACTCATTTAAAGTTTGAGACCACTTTGAGATATTACTTTTTTACAAAGCAAAAAATGCTTATTTGTAATGAAATGGCAAACATCTCTAAAATGGTAAGGAAACAGAATAAATGTGGATATTGAGTGGAATTGGCATCATCTTTGACGGTAGAAACATTGTTTTATCATGAAAACAAAACATTTTTGAATTGTGTTTTAGAATTACAGAGTAACATTTGTCACAATGTAACTGTAGCAATATTTTTTTTACATTAACACGATAATTGAAATGAAAACAACAAAACATTTTGTCTTTATTTTCCATTAAATTTTCGCCACATTTTCCTACCAATTATGCAAAGTATTATAGCTGTAATAATTTGCTTAATATCTAAAAAATTTGGCTAAAATATTTACCTGGTGAGACTTACCTACTGAAATTGCAGTAAATGCCGATGGCGCTGATACAAACAAAATCGGAATTGTAGCTAACCCGCAAAAGATACTCGATATTGCAATCAGATATAGTTTTACATTATGATTATACAATTTATCAGCAAATAGACTGAGTAAGATTTCGCCTGTAATTTGTCCTCCTGCATAGAGAGTCACCATAATGGCGGCTTGGTCTGCAGAAATACCATAGACTTGAAGATAACTTACCTAGAATAAAAAAGGGTAAGCAAATCTAAGATAGAAGACAACTCAAGCTTTGGGTCGTACTAAGATGACTACCATAACGTTGTTTATAGGATATGGTATTAAGTAGGACACTGGAACTTTAACGCCTATCACGAAAAAACAGTTTCATCATGTCTATGTTGTATTTTAGTGTATGATTATATTCTGTGTTTCAAATTTGACAAATCTCACCGTTTGACCTCTCCATATCTGTTGGAGATCTAGACAGGAGACAGGTCTCTATGGGTATGTAGCCATCGGCGTCCCTAGCGACCTATGTAGCTCCACGTGGAGGGCTGGTGGGGTGCATCACAATTTTTTTCTTAATAAAATTTCAAAATAGCTAACTAGTGCTGACATATTTAGAACAACAACAATTTATGATTTCGAAGTAACCATTATATTCAGAACCTTAAAATGAACATTTATGCGAACGTTTGATTCTTTCACTGATATAAACAGGCATATTAGAATAGATTCTTTCAAAAAAATAGAAACGTAAATTCAGTCTGATTTGTGTTACATTCCAATATGTCTCAAAATGCCGCTTAAGGGGCCTGTTAACCCGGCCGTTTGTTCGGTAGCAGAATTTAGTTTTTCTGCATTTTCTGATACTTCAGCATGTTACCTTTTATTACAGACAATAAAATACTACAAAACAAATGATCATTTTAACATTTTACAGTAAAATAAACACGTGGCTGTTGGCGGGAAAATACGGGCATAACTACGCGTCCTATATTTTGCGTTTAGGTTGCGTGTTTTGATGTGCGTGACTTTTTGCGCGGTAACAAGTACTGCGTGCGCGGGTGAACGCGTTGCGTTATGTTCTTGCATGAGCACATTTTGTTAAAATCCAGCAATAAACTTGTCAATATTGTAAACAAAGACCAAATAATTGAACATTGGTATTTTAGATTTCTTTCAATATTTACAAAATACGGAGCTTAAATTCGGATCTGAAAGTTGAGTACAATACTTACCAATAATATCAATTACATAATAAGTTTTATTGTCCGATGCCAAAAGTTTAGACCTCAAAATTCATGGATTTTAGGTCAAAATGTGCGATTTCTTCATTAAACATGGGATGTCTCCATATCAATTTGATGAAAAAACATCATTTTTACGGGAAACGTAACTAAAAAATCTAAAAAGTACGAGGAAAGATTTTTCAACCATTATGTACAGTATATCAAAATCTAGGATCGCGTTTCTCATTTTTCAATTTAAGGTCCTAAAATCAAAGATATTCATGAATTTCTATCAAAATTGATGCAGATAAATGTCGGAAACGGCACATTTAACATGTTTTTTATTATATTTCGTAAAATTCGGCTTTATTTAAAAAAGTAAAAAATGCGATCCTAGATAATTGTGTGCAGTTTCCAAAAATATATAAGTGATAAAATGGCAGTAACAATTGTTTTAGTTACCTTTCCCGTTTCATGTGTAGGCAAAATCACTGCTTTTTGCTATTTTTTACCAAATATGGTCATTTTTGAACCAAACCAATAGCATAAACAGATTCCTTGTCAAATTTCCTTTCTAGAAATGTATACTTTTTTATATTGTAACTTAATATTTTTAGACTTATAAGCCAAAAAAGAAAGTCAAAATAAAAGCCTTAACAGGCCCCTTAACACGACGACATGAAACTGCTGGGCGACAGAAACATTGTGCCATTCCTAGATGCCACTTCAGCAATGACCATTAGATGACATCTAGTCATAACATATCACTTTGTATTTATCTGCCAAACATTTAAAATACTGAACTTATAGCCAGTTACGCTTATCACACAGTGAAGTTTGAAGTTGATCAAGGAACTTAAAAATACTAAAATATAGCATTGCAAATTATCTTACATAATTTATATTGTAAAATGTTTGTGCCACAGATGTCAACACAATGCTCACACACAAGACCCAAAGTTTGCCTTTCCAAAAAAGACTACGTTGAGGTGGCGTTAAAGATGAACTTTGGGGAAGAGATTTTAATTTGTCACCAAACGATACATTTGTGTTGTCTTGCTTTCCTCCATCATTCGATGATTTATTGGTCAAATTAGATGGATCTGAAAATGACAAAACACACATTATTTTCTTAGTTCATCTGACTGTGATTTAGTTCTTCCTAGTTTTGTTGAGCTTTCATAAAATACGAAACCTTTTGTTGTTGGTATTTTTACAATCCATTTAATTCTTCAAGTGCTTAAATAATTTTAAAGAATATAATTTCTTACGTGCATGACATTTCATTTTTATTTGAATCATAACACAAAACGTCTCTCTTGTCTGTAGAAGTTATTCACTTATTGAATACTGTACTGAAAAACATCAGTAAGTAAAAAGATATGCAATTTTAAATATATTGCTTTTTGTAACATATACATTTACATGAGTATATGAGAGTACCTACAAAATATGTAGAAGGCGTCTGTAAGTGTATACCTCTTTTTGAGCAACAAAATATTTTATTTCTTTGTTATTACATTAATTCCAGTGAACGTTTAATCAATAACAGATGCTTCACGTTGTAAACCATCAAATGTTTGGCATCGAATAAAGTATAAGTGTGGTATACTGATTTTTCATCACTTATCCCCGGAATTTTATATAAGGTAACTAAGACTTTTTGCACCAAATAAGTGCTAGTTCATAAGAACTATAGACGGACCCAATTATGAGACACTTTATTACCTGAAATGAAAAAAAAGAAGGAAGAATATTGATTTCTATACTTACCATGCACGTTTTCCTTGGATGCGAGCTCACTTTTTGACAAATACTGTTGCATATTTCTAGTTTTATGTCCAACTGGTAGCATAGGTAAACTACAGATCGAACCTACTACCAATATGACTGCCCCAAAATATCGCAGTGTTACCCGCCACCCGCTTGTTTCAATGGCATAGTTGACCACAGGGCTCAGTATCAAAACGCCTGTTTGGAAAATAACAATATAAGTAATAGTGATAAAGTGGACCTTTTTCCATTTTGCTACCAAATGCTTAAGGAGCTTGTGCATTGTAAAACCATGTTTAGAATGTATATTGTTTATTGTATATTGTTTTTATCAGTTTTTATATTAGATTTGGTTGAAGTCTCTTAAATAGCAAATGATAACTTTTATATAAAGAAAACTATATTATTTTAGGTACAATTAGAATTTCTTCAGGAAAATAATTGTTTTGAATTTGTAAACCATTGGCATTTTAGTCATTTATATATTTAAATTTTACGACTACAAGATTAGTTTGACCGACAGGTTTTCGGTCAAACTTTTCATCATTACTTGACAAAATGTAAACAAAGGTAAAAAAAAATTCGCCTCACACAATTAAAAAAAAAAAGTTATTCAATTTAGAAAATTCAATATTTATTTTTAAAAAATCAAATAGTCAACATATGTGTCTTTCTTACCCATTGTTGGTCCAACACATGCCAGGGAAACTGCCCGTGAACTATTTCTGTCATGGAAGTATTGCACAATAAGCACTAATGTTGCCTGCGACATCATGTTTAAACCTAACCCGCATATGATACCTAGAAAGGAATGGTAAAATGTTTGATAACACCAAAACAACGTGCAAAAAAGTACAAAGAACATGCATTTTTTTAAACAATGAAACACATTGCTTTTAAGATGTTAGAGCTTAGTCTACGCTTTAATAACCTTTTAGTATATGTGCCCTGGGAAATCTGCGTCGAATATTTTCTTGCAGCTCTGTGACAAGTACTTGAAAGAGAAGAGCGGTATGCACATTATTTTGAACGTGCGAAATCATCTTATGTATTGCTCTTTTCCCTTCTAAATAAGTGAGTTTGCAAATTCAGAAAATACCAAAGAATAGTGCATTGTGGTTAAAAACGCAAGTGGATATACAGCATGACCCACATACAGCATTTTAATGGAAGTGAACTTTGCATTTTACAAAAATCCACTTTTACTTCTTTTGGAATGTTTTTTTAATTTGGTGAATGTTCTAAAATATTAAAATAACCATCAAAGATTTACTACAATTGCCTAAAAACCTTACAGTGATGTTTCTTGAAAACAATATCATTAAAAAAAGCCAAGTCCATTCGTACTGTAATCAATGGAGGGATTTTAGTTAGTATATAGATAGATAGATAGATAAATGGTTTATTAATATGCAATCGCAGTAAAAAACTGAATTGATACATATTTACAAATATAAAAATATCGAACCACATTTCAACACTTTAAAAACACATTCAGAATACAAGCAAAAACACAGGTATCAGAAGAGTAAGCTGAGCACATCAATCGGGCTCTCCTGGAAGCGTTTGGTTCTACAACGAACAGTGGTGAGGTGGTTAGCATTGCGGAGAACACGTTTTGTACAACTACTGCGCAGGGGAGGTAGCCATTCACGAAATGTGTCCGATTCAATCAAAGTATTCGCGAAATTTACACAAAGATGTTCCCTTCTTTGAACAAGAGAAGTTAGATCACACGTTATCAGAGCTTCACTGTAGGTGATGCCCTGTCCAAAACGTGGATGTTACCCACAATGCATTCTGATCTGAATTATCGAAATCACTTATCATATATATGAAAAAGTAATTAATATTTGGTAGAGAAATTTTTTCCAATTTCTCTTAAAGTATGATTCGCCATGTTTTCTGTAATTTCTCAATTTGAACCTTACAAATGATGTAAAAAGAAACATATGCTATTATAGCATTTAATATTGCTAAAAAGTTTTATCTATACGAGTGTCTCACAAAAATTGGCCTCAGATTGTCTAAAATATTAATTTCATAATTCTTCTTACCAATTGTTGCAAACAAGTAATATAAACTAGTAACAAATGACGAAGCCAATAGACCAATGAAACAGGCCACACTTCCCAGCAGTACAACCCGTCTCGGAGACCGGAGTTTGGAGACCAGATAGTTGGTAAATGGTCCTGCAAAATGTGCCACTGCAATCTGAAGAGACCCTACCCACCCTGAAAAGAAATGAGACAAGACAATCATTCAGGTTTCTGGTAATATCAATTTAGACAATTTCCACTTGACGCGTCTAAGTCAACCCATGTTAGTTTTGAAAGTAGTCTTTACCTATATTTTAATTTCTACACCAAATATGTATGAATGCGTGAGTCAATTCTTTTACTAGTATTTTATTTTTTGAATTCCAAGAAGTCCTAAAAGCAGCTAGGATATACAGGAAAAAACCCAATAGCAACAACAACAACTACTGCAGCGTAAAATTAAACAAAACAAACAGCAGACTAAAACGATTTTTTTACCTAATTTTGTTGCTTTTAAATTAGGTTAAGATGGGGAGACAAAATGGATACAAATTACTGAAAAGGAATACTTAGTCTATACTGACTTAATCTATTTTTCATCTCCCTAAGTGCATTCAATAATTGGAAAGAATTCAAAAAATGCTGTATTTTGATGTTAAACAATGTTTTTGACGTAAATAAACCATGCTGATTTGAGAACAACACCCATACTATTATTATTTCTACCATTTTTGAGATAGTAAGATTCTTAACCCATTTTTATAAAACAGAGAACTGTTTCTTCTAACCCAAATCAGTAAGATTTCAAACATGCTGTATTTCAATTTTGATGTAAACAACGAGTGCTGATTCTAAAAATAACAAACATCATATCATTTCTCCTAACATTTTTTCGGATGTTGCCCATTTTGTTTTCTTATTCTTTTTTTTTTACAAAGAATGTTTATTTAACACAAACTTAATCTATTTTTCATCTCCCTAAGTGAATACCATTAGGAATCGTTTAAAGTATGAAGCAGAAAACAAACTACATCATTGTTGATATTGACATTTACTAACGAAGTGTATTAATTTGTTTCATTCTATATAGTCGAAGCACTCAGTAAGTAATACAATTAAAATTAAGTTCAATCGCTGTTTAAACATTTTAAAAATACTTCGATATATTCATATATACATTCGTTCAACATATTCAAGGATGGTGTTGCAAAAACATATCAAATCCATAGACCATGTAGGGATGCATATAAACATATGCATATGAACCGTCCTTTTTCTTTTTTTTTCTTTTATAAAAATAGCATTTCGGAAAATCTTAGAATCTTATTTTCGTAATTGTCTTATTGTCTCAAAGTCCCTTTTCTTTGTTTGTTTCGTAATTGACTTATTGTCTCAAAGTCCCTTTTGTTTGTTTGTTTCGTAATTGTTTTATTGCTGAAAGTCAAGCAATTTGTCCATTTTGTCGATTTGTTTAAATTGAATCGATACTCAATACTACTTTCACATTAGAAACAATTTCCTTATATATGATCCATCATTTTATTTAATATTGCACTTGGCATTTAGAGTGATGTTTATCCACATGGATTTTTACCAGTTAAGTTTGTAACAAATTCAATCTGATTCTGAATAGTTTATAACTAAAAGCTTTATCAAATAAATATGTACAGTTTTTTGCAGAAAAGAGCTGAGTTTATTGATGCTTTATTGTATATTGTGATTTTATTATGTATGCATGACATAAACATACGTTTGTTTAGAAAGTAAGCATATCATCCTGTAGCATCTTTAATAAATATTGCATTTACACGACATTACTGCGGGCCTCGGATTCAACAGGTGTGTGCATATGATATTCAGAAATCAATATTCTAAGTCTCGTAAATTGTAATGTATGTAGAGTTCATTTCTGTCAAAGGAACATATCTTATCAGAGGTGGTTTTCAGGATATCCCACAATGCATTATTCTGATACACTGATATATAATAGGCAATAATGGTTTTCTGGACAAGGGGCTATTAGGAATTTGAGAATTCCATTGAATAGTACTCATTCATATCTTTCTAGGGATGTGTTTCTTTTCACAATAGCCCAGTGTTTACCCACATTGCTGACACCTCAAAAACCTCAGTAACATGTACATAAGCATAGGAGTTGAATTGGATTTGCTGGCATATTGTACAATCAGTGTATCAGAATAATGCATTGTGGGATATCCTGAAAACCACCTCTGATATCTTATTAACTGAACAGTTTTCAGTTTGTAATAGAAAAACAAACCTCTATAAATAATGAAAACCGAATAGTACCTTGCAGATGATATCAATGTTGATTTATCATTTCATCTGTTACAGCGTTTTCTAAGCTTTAAAATGACACCTCATTGAAACTGATCAAGACGATCAAATTTTACAACAGAAAACCTGCTGTAAATTCGTATTATTGTCTTTATCTTTTGCTGCCTATTTTCACTAGTTTCTTGAAAAGTGTCCTGTCGCAAAGTGTCATCTTTCGGGTGAGCCATCACAATTGTCTTATTGTCTTAAAGTCAATAAGTTCAATTTTGTCAATTTTCCTAAATGGAAACGATATACTCAAGTCGCATAAGAAACTATTTCCTTATAAAGGATACGTCATTTTAGTTAACATTGCAGTTGGTATTTACACTGCTGTTTATCAACGTGGATTTTCACCGTAACAAATCCAACCTGATTCTGAATAGTTTATTAGTAAAAGCTTCATCAAATTTAATATAAATATATTTTTTCAGAAAAGAGCTGAGTTTATTGGTACGTTTGTTTAGAAAGTAAGCATAGCAACCCGTAGCATCTTTAATAAATATTGCGATGTTATAGTGCGGGCATCGTATGCAACAGGTGTCTGCATATAATGTTCAGAAATCAATATTCCAAGTCTTGTAAATTGTAATGTATGTACAGTTCATTTCTGTCAAATGAACAAATCTTATTAACTGAACAATTTTCAGTTATAGAAATACAAATCTCTATAATTATTAAATAATGAAAACTGAACACGTGATGGCTCTCCCCAAAAGGGGGCACTTTGCAGATGATATCAATGCTGATTTATCATTTCATCTGTTATTAAAATGACTTTTTGAAATTGATTAAGACGATTAAATTTTACAACCGAAAATCTGCTGAAAGTTCTCATTATTTTTGGCTGCCTATTTTCACTAGTTTCTTGAAAAGTTTCTGTCGCAAAGTGTCCCCTTTCGGTGAGCCAGCAAAATTGTCTTATTGTCTTAAAGTCAAGACGTTTGTTCAGTTTGTCAATTTGTTTAAATGGAAACGATACTCAAGTCTACCTTTGCATGTTGCATGAGAAACAATTTCCCTATAAATAATCCGTCATTTTAGTTAACAGTTGTTTTTACAGTGCTGATTATCCACATGGATTTTCACCGTAACAAATTCAACCCGATTCTGAATAGCAAAAGCTTCATCAAATTTAATATACTTTTTTTTCAGAAAATAGCTCTGTTTATTGATGCTTTAGTGTATATTGTGATTTTATTTTACATGCATGGCATAAACATGCGTTTGTTAAGAAAGTAAGCATATCATCCTGTGGCATCTTTAATAAATATTGCATTTCAACAGGTGTCTGCATATAATGTTCAGAAATCAATATTCTGAGTCTTGTAAATTGTAATGTACGTGTATGTAGGGTTCATTCCGTATTGTTATATAAACTTAACAGTTTTCAGTTTGTAGTGGAAATAAAAATCTCTTTAATGATTAAATAATGAAAACTGAATATGTGATGGCTAACCTTGAAAGGGGGCACTTTTGATTAAATCAATTTTGATTATCATTTCATCTGTACAGCGTTTTCTAAGCTTTAAAATGACACCTCATTAAAATTGATCAAGACGATCAAATATATATCAATACAACAGAAAACCTGCTGCAAATTCTTATTATTGTCTTTATCTTTTGCTGCCTATTTTCACTAGTTTCTTGAAAAGTTGATCTCAAGATCAAAAGCAGCTGAGTTATACATGAAAAAAATAACAACAACAACCACAACAAACAAGACAGTAAAACGATAATTTTCTTTCCTAATTTTGCTTTTATCAAGTTAAGAATATAGAGACAAAATGAATACAAATATTGAAAAAGAAAGAGAAACTCAAGGAATTCTTAAAGGGGATTTAATCTTTCTTAAATCTTCCTTGAATACCATCAATAATCGTGTAAATTTTGAAGCAGAAAACAAAATTACATCATTGTAGAAGTTCTGGTAGATGGTGATATTTTCTAATGTTGTGTATTAATTTGTTTTATTTTAATCGAAGAACTTATTAAGTACTTCAATTAAAATTAAGTTAAATCTCTGTTTAAACACTTAAAAATTCTTAATTCATAAAACATTCGTTTTACATATTTAAGGATGGTTTATATACGAAAACAATATTATGGAATATCTATATACATATGTTGAGATGCATATGAACTGACCTCTTTTCTCCCCCCCCCCTTTCATTCAAATAGCATTTTTCAAATACGTCTGCAGAGTTGGGCGATATATGGAATATCTGCCATATCTTAAGAGCTCAGGAGATAACACCCCAACAAGTAGAGGGTGTAAAGAAGTTGACAAGGGACAACTGAAATCTAATACTAAAAAGCACATGAAAGACTAATTGCCTCCTATGAAATTAATTACATGAGTTAGTTACAAAGCAAGACATGTCCAATCAGTGCTGAGTTTCTATGTTTAAATAAATCACTGATACTACATATTTCGGAAAATCCCGTTTTCGTTATTGTGTTGTTGTCTTTAAGGGTAAGAGGAATCCACATGCTGAGGAAAATGTGGATCCTAAATATTTTTCAATCATGAAAAGATAAATAGTTTCCACTGCCCTTTGCGGGGACTCGAACCATGGATTATGGCGGGGGTTAGTCATGCATTACGAAGCGAGAGATCTACCGCTGAGCTATCAAGGCAGCGTTGAGATGGTGAACTAAAATCTAAAACATAAACATTAGAATGCCGTATTTTTCTTTTGTTTACATAAAAATTGTAATTTTTGCCTCACTGGATTGCTCAATTTGTAAATAAATTATGCGAATGCGTATATCAGACAAAATGTAGATAATGTAGATACTAAAATCAGGCTATTCACAGCTCAAACAGGGCGAAGAGTCATAATTCACGCCCGGTTTTTCGGGCAAAACAACGCAAGTTTGTTACATTATCATTCAAAATCAACACAACACATTTATAAAATATTATTTGTAATTCAATAAAAAGTATCAAGCCTACAATTTGTCAAAATTTGAAGACAGGCGAATCGTTCAAACATCATAAAATTTTAAGCTTTCGGCGAAAAAGGTGTAAAGTTTTCGAAGTACTTTATTGACGTAATTTTTACCTTGATAATGGACGTGAAATCACTACTAAAGTCTCATGTATAAACTAGAGATTTTATTCCATATGTACGCCAAAAATTGTATTATTCTGATATGTGTAAGCCAAGCGAGACGTTTTTAGGGACTGTAGCCTTAAGTCAAGCAGTTTGTACAATCAGTTAACCCCTCATTATAAGAAATATTTTATGCTTTGTACCTCAGCAACCGATAATCAAATCCACATAAAAGTATACATTTCTAGATAAGGATTTATATGTAGAAGATGATGGTTAGGTCAGTTTTGGATCAAAATGTGTGATCCCTTGTTCTTGGCCCAATATATTTGTAAACAACCTAACTACATTTTGCAAAAACTAAAAGTTGGGCTTCTTTTACTTTTTAGAATCTAGAAACACATGTCTAGGAAAACTTTCTCAAATTTTTGATTTTTGACTGACTTTTTGAAATATACTTAAAAATCCAAAAAAGTCCAAAATAGACCCAAAATTTGTTGTCATGTTTGGCCTAATTTGGCCGAGTTATCTGTACCCATGGAAACGATACACAAGTCATTTTAGTTAACATTGCACTTGGCATTAAGGCTACAGTCCCTAGAAACGTCTCGCTCGGCTGAATGTCATGTTTACTGCAAGTTTTTACCTATTTACACCTATCAGAATATCACAATTGTTGGCATACATATTGAAAAGAATCTCTAGTTTATACATGGATCTTTACTAGTAATTTCACGTCCACTATCAAGGTCAAAATGACGCCTAAAGACTACTTCGCAAAAGTTTACCCTTTTTTGCCGATACCTCATAATTTCATGATGTTCGAACAATTCGACTGGTTTCAAATTTTGACAGATTGTAGGCTTGA
>JXSR01S073643.1:97819-110839 GCA_000969725.1 Ophiothrix spiculata
ATGTGCTTGCATTTTTGAGAAAAGTGAGAAAATGTGTAATTTTCTAATTATTGTCGGGGCCCCGACAGTAATTACAACACAGTAGCCTATGGTGATGCTAAAAATGCAGAAAATCTTGTAACCTGGAAACGAATGGTCGGAATCAAGTGCAATTTTCAGTATATATTTATAGTGTACTCTTCTTTGTATTTAGCTAGAAAAGAGGCGAGGTTTTTGTCAAATCAAAATCATGAATTGCTCCTTTGAGTTAAAATTGATAATAATTTATCACAATTTATCAGCCACATTGCCACGATGAAGCAAAACATGAAGTGGAAAAAACGTGACATATACTGACACTCTGCATTATCCTTTTTGCATATGTACATGTTAAAATATCAAGAAAGTGCTTGAATGCAGCAATTTGGGTCTTGGAAATTATTGTTCTTCTAAAATGTATCTTGAATATATACAATATCTTATCATGCACAATCTTATCATGCACAACTTTATTCAGCCATATCTCAAAAGGCGTTTATAAGGAAACTATCTGGAAACTTATGTTGCTTTTGGTCAGATCTGATAGGTAATCTAGTTAAGTGTAAAATTGGGCACCGCATGGGATCAACCCCTTCACGTACGGGTAGGGGGAAACAACACAAATAGGTCGAAAAACGTGATTTTTAGGTCAAATTTGATTTGACAACGCCTGGGTCAAGGTCACTTCACCGCTCAAGTTGAGTGGTCATGTGGAATGTGTATATGTAATAGAGTGACAAGCAGGCGATGAAATGTCCTGGTCACGCTTGATTTCGCCAAGAGAATGCTTGGAAGCTAACGAAAAATGATTCTTCAACGCCATCCAGTTTACAAAAAGAGGGCAGTGGTTAAAGGGGAATGGTCCCTGGCGGTATATGACATTTTAAAATGTTTTAAGAGGTTTTCAATCGGTCATATACCGTCACAAAACACTCCACATTCATCACAACCCTATTTTTGTAAACTGGTGGGGAGTTGAATGATCATTTTTCGTTAGCTTCCAAGCATTCTTTTGGTGAAGTCAAGCGTGACCAGGATATTTAATCGCCTGCTTTTCACTCTATTACATATGCACATTCCATACGACTACTCAACTTGAGTGGTGAAGTGACCTTGACCCAGGCGTTGTCAAATCAAATTTGACCTAAAAATCACGTTTTTCGACCCAGTTGTGTTGTTGCCCCCTACCCGTACGTGAGGGGGTTGATCCCATTCGGTGCTCAATTTTACACTTAACTAGATTACCTATCAGATCTTACCAAAAGCAACATAAGTTTCCTGATAGTTTCCTTATAAACGCCTTGTGAGATATGGCTGAATAAAGTGTTTGTGCGGAAATACTTTTAAACCGCTAGTGTATATATCTTTAAAATCCCTTACCTGTAGAAATTGCATTGAGCCAAAGAACTGATGATACAAATATAATTGGAATCGTTACTGCTCCTCCTAAAATGCTTGAAATTGCAATAGTGTAGAGTTTGTTACAAGGGAGTTTATCAGCAATGATGCTAAGTACAAGTTCGCCGGCAATTTGACCCGACGCATACAATGTGATCATAATTGCACTCTCATCCCCAGAAACCCCAAGAAGTTTCATGTGGCTAACCTGCAGTGTTAATATCGGAGAGAAGCAAGAAGCAAAATTAGTAAGGTGTCTAATTCTAAAATAATTAATTATGAAGTTTATCGATCAAAAATAGACGTACTTCGACAACTGTATGCAGAAGACCATTACATATCTGGTTAATGTGATGTTCTTTGACAAAACAATGTTAAACTCCATAGTTTGCATCATTTTATCATTATCATTTATGCTAAGTGGCTGGTAAAGTCAGAATGATAACGGAAGTTGTCATCCGTGTTCCATAATTGTGGAAGAACGCTGGAGCTCTTAAACTATCCCTTGAATATCATATGCATCTATTATCATGATTTTTATGTAAATTATAAATACAATGATACTTACATAATTTATATTGTAAAATGTCTGCGCAACGGATGTGAAGAACATACAACTACACAACAGCCATAGTTTACCACTAAATAGCACCGATTTATGTGGCTTAGATGACTTCAAATCCTTGCTGGATAAGTTGCCTTCTTCCATCCCAAGTGGCGTGTCTTTAATCTTCTCCTCTGTAATCTTTATATTATGCCCAGGACCATTTTGCTCAAGAAGTGTAAATTTGCTTGGTTCAAGGTGCTGTTGCATATTTTTGGTCTTGTGACTCACAGGTAACATTGGAATTGCGCATGCCGAGCCAATAAGCAAAATTCCAGCACCAAAGTATCGAAGAGTTGCTCGCCAACCAATTGTTTCAAGGGCATAGTTTATGACTGGGCTGAGAACAAGCATTCCTGCAATGTAAGAATTGTATAAGCCATTATTATGTTGTTATAGAATATACTTTTTGGTAAATTGATATTTCTTCATCTACCTGTATAAATACAATCATGTGTGTAACACTAATACCGTAAACCGGGGTGACTTTGAACGCCGGGGTGACTTTGAACACTTTGAGTTGGTCAAATTAATCAGCCATTATCTCACTTATCCTTGATGATACAATTTATTTAATTAATGATTGAAAAGGGAATGTTACATCTTAGAGACACTACTGTAGGTGTTGCCGGTTGTTTGTTATAGCCTTAGAAATGTGTTGCCAAATTTATAGCAATTTTCATAGGTGGGAAAAATCTCAATGGGTACCATAGTAACACTGATCTAATGAAATTAAAATTAATGTGGTTGGATCAGGAATATAATAGTTTACAATAATGAATGAAAATAATTGTGTAAATTTCTTTCTTATTCTTTATTTTGAGAAAAAACGATCCTGGGGTGACTTTGAACGCCTATATCTACCATATAAATACACGCATCTAGCAGGGTAACCAGTACCCTTGATTGTTGCTTACAGATTTTCAAGTCTGGGGCGCTGTGTTTGCATTTTCACCCATTTTTATATTTTTGTGATCAAAACAATTATATTTCTGTGGGATAATGACATTTTCTAGTTCTAGGAATGTATTTATCTCACACTGTTCCAGGAAAAAGGTGTCCTGCCGGGGTGTCCTTGAACAGTACTTAAAAATTTAAAAATATATATTTAACATAACAGCTAGTTCTACAAAAATGTAACACGAGAAAGACCATGCCTCAGGAGGTATTTTGAAAGCAAAATATCAGCATTTTTTCTATGTTGAAAATTAAAAAAAATTGCAAAAACTGAAAAAAGCGTTCAAAGTCACACCGGTTTACGGTATATCGACCTAAATACAAATTCGGAATTATTGACAACAAAGTGTGATAATCTGCAGGAAATGTTGTTTATATATTAATATCTGTGATTTTTTAAAAATCCTAAATGAAAAATCATTAAGAAAGGATACTTTTGTCTATTTCGTCAAGTGCTTATAAAAAGGGGCAATTCATGATCCACTTTTCATCCTCAAGGTCACCTCTATCAAAATTGAGTTTTTAGCTGATAAGAATCCTTGAGTGGTATATGATACAATCCCCAAGCCATTCTTTCAAATGTGCTTGCATTTTTGAGAAAAGTTAGAAAATGTGTCATTTTCTAATTACTGTTGGGGCCCCTACAGTACAAAACAGAAGCCTATGAGGATTTTTGAAATGCTGAAAGCTTGTAACTTGAAAACGAATGGTCGGAATCAAGTGAAATTTTCAGCAAGCATTATTTTGTACTCTCCTTTTTATTTATAAGACATTAGGTTTTTATCACATCATAATCATAATCATGAAGTGCTCCTTTAAGACAAATTCCTTTAGAATAACAGGAATCTTCAGAAATTCTATCGCCCAACCAGTAATTAATTATACATAATGAACCGTGCTTGCCAAATAAGGCTGTCATTATGTTTGTCTTATTTACCATGGTAGGTATGGTGTTGTGAAGGACAACAAACGGTTACATTAAAAAGAAAATGTCTTGTAATTCGTTTCTCATTTATTAGGCAAAAAAAAAATTGTTTGGTTGTCCTCCACAATTTTTTTGAGCAAGTGCGGGCGGGTGGATTTTTTTTTCTTTTTTTAAGATTCTTTTTTCAAATGTAAGTCAAAGTTACACCAAATTATGGCCTATATAAAGATGCAAATAAGTCTACTGTACCGAAAAATCTCTTTATACAAGTTTAAAAACAGTATCAAAATGGAAACAACATGAAAACAACATCTTAAAAAATATTTTCCAAAAATCAAAATTCGCAAAGAAAAAAACTTTTTTTAGAAATCTGAAAATTAGGCGCGGTATACTTTTGTACAGTAAAAACTTTTTTCCAGTTTCGAAAAATAGGGGCGGGTGGTCGAGGACAACCAAACAACTTTTTTCTCCTGTTTTTGCCTTATGATGTCTTACCTAATGTGATGCCAGTGCAAGCAGCCGATACACTCCTGGTACTGTTTTTCTCAGGAAAATATTGAACTATTAAAACCAAAGTTGGCTGACAAATCATATTCAACCCAAGACCATAGAATAAACCTGAAATAAAGAAATATTTTGAAATAACATGTTAACATACGTTTATGTCAGGTTTATTTAAATATATTAGGCAATTTATGACTAAACACACATTTTAAAAGTGTGTGTTTAGTAGAAGTTGCTAAAAACCAACCAGCGATACAAGAAACTGAGGCGTAAATGGCTATGATAGGACAATGGAAATTGATTTAATTGCAATTTTTACCATTTATGGTTAATGGTTAATAATAATCTTTAAATTTTGACAAAAATACCCCACGTCTCAAAAACACTTTTATCACTTGAAATCTTTTATAGCAAAATATTCAATTTGTCAAAACGTACAATCATTTAACTATCATTAAAAGTACCTTCAAAGATGCGAATAATAAGCACTTACCCATGGTTCCAAACAAGTAGTAAATATTGGGACAAATGGACGATGTAGTAAGACCAATAAAGCAGCACACTACTCCCAAGAACACCACTCGGCGAGCTGATCCAAGCTTCTTTACCATGTAGTTTGAAAGAGGGCCTGCGAAATGGGCAACGGCAGTAGCTAAAGATCCCACCCATCCTGCGCAGAAAATGAAAAGAAAAATGCATTGTTGAATATACATTAGTTAATTTCCTTGTTTAACGGCGGATTGGGATTAATTGGAAAGTATGGTACGTTGATACAAACTGGAAGTTGTACTTTGATTGTTTGGATTAAATACATAATGGTTATTGAAGCAAGTATACCAGAAAGTGAGAGGGGATACTTCTAAAGGACTAAGTATAAAGACGTATATTTGACTATAAAACTGAAGGTTTTTAGAAAATACTTTTATTACCATGTATCCGTATACAAGATGTGACAAAGTCACATTAAGCCTGTTCCAACTTAAGCATTTTGTATTATAGTTGTTTCAATGTAGTATAAAAGTGACAACTGTTTTTGCAGCAACAGAACATTTTGGAGTCAGAGTTATTAACACAATCATGTCAATGTGGCTCATATGTTTCTCGAAATATGCTATGTGATTTCTTATCAGGTTAGAGTACAATATCAAATATCATAAACTGAAAATGAAAAGACCATAATACTTACAACACAGTTTAAAAAATGGAGGAACAGAAAGAAGAATATTTTGTTATTCAATCAAAAGAAAAAATATTTATGACAAAAAAAACCCCTTTAAAATGTGTATAATATTCTTAGCTAAATATATAACTATTGATCATGTTAATGTAACAATATCCTAGATATCAGTGAAATTGATTGAAATTTGTTACAAATTACGTAACTAGTGTCCATGGAACGTCTATTCTTAATGAAAATGATAAACGCGAGTGGAAGAACCAAACAGCTTTCGGAAAAGCAGAGCAACACATGCAGATAAAAAAAAACCAGTACACGCGCATGGGCAAATAGGATGTAAATATTATAATTATAGTGAACAGCTGATCCAGTTGTAACCGGTGTGCAAGGCACGTAGATGAAAACATAATGAATAGAAAAGTACTTTCATGCACTATCATGTCTTCTGGTTATATTTTTGCTATTTTAGAGTAATTCTTCTTCGCTGATAAGATAAAATTTATTAATCTAAGCTAAATCTATAATTTTATATGATTTGTTGGTCCTATTGAAGTCATTATCATTTTGAAATCATCGCTCCTTACAAAACAGCACACACGTCATGGAATCATCTCGCTTTTAATTTAATGGAGCATCGAATATATCTATAGCTATAGTATTCACTGAGCTTCCTTTAATCATGTATTGTCATAAGCACGTCATACACAAGTGCATACGTAACAATTTAGTTCAATATCCTTCAAACCATAGATTTTTGAAAAATGTTTAAAAATCTATGTTCAAACATATCACGCACATCTAATAATCCCTACACTACACACATACACACTCATTCTAGGTCCAAATTATTGGAAGAAAATGCATTTTGCTGCCACTTGTATTTAACTGAAATGTGCAATAAAATGACCCCACAAACACACCCTACATACCCACCTCCACCCCCTCCACCCACCCCATCTCACACCTCCACACACACCTTCATATTCACTTTCCATATAGCTCCAAAACAGTCATGCCTAAATAACTAAAATGTTATAAAATACTACTGTCAAGTTTTCCTGCGCCGAATCAGGAGTTGAATGAATTGGTCAAGTTTGTTCGATCGATCTATCAATCAATCAGAAGTTCGATCCATTTTTTTCTGTGTTTCTGTAGCGAGTTCCACTCTGTGTTTTTCATTCTGAGGAGGAATAAACACAGTTATGGTTAATGTACAAAATAGTAGTCCTAATATGACTTGATCTAATTTTAGGATAAGACGGCAGTCATATAATCGCGTTGATGATATTCCCTAATATGAATGAATCTTCTGAAAAGCAATTTTCACTGACTGATCAATCATTTACACGCGCAAAATTGATTTTTTGTATTTTTTTGTAATATCTTATCCACTGTGCCATCTCTTCTAGTAAAGGTAAGATCAAGCCATGCATCAATAAATGGAATATGAATCAAGTTCATGAAGAAGTTAAGACAACAACAGCTTCGGTGCATGCGTGGTTTTTCTGAGTTGCTGCATCCAAATTATGAAACTTATGGAAAAGGAAGTTGAGCCTTTGTTTCATCCAACATAGGATGATCATTAGCATGATTAGTAGACAAAAGAAGATGCCCAGTTGTTTCCAGACTGTTGTTACAGTGACGAATGTCTTGGATGAGGAAAAAGCACTTGCTTACCTTTAACACGTTTTTCTCAAACCTGTTTTAGCTGAAATTTCACTCTTGTTAACTATAGTAATAAATCTTTTGAATGTTTTGACACTAGAGCTGGTGTTAGACCTAAAAATTTAATAGTACCGTTTGTTCAGTTTGGTTTTTAACATAAAGACCTTTTAGATCGGGTTTTGGACAATTATAGGTGGTAAAAAAAGAAACAACAACTTCTACATTACCTGTTGCCGTAGCTCCACTTTGGAATTCCTCTTGCAGCGACACATACAGCAACCCGTAGCACCCAATGAATCCATAGGTGACAAAGAATAAGACAAAAGTAGCAAACGTCACTATCCATCCCCAGTTGCTCTTTAGTCGCTCCATGGTACTCTCATGACAAATACATCTTCCACAGATAGCTTTCAAAGATGTTCTGTGAGCTCTTTGTAGATATTGTCCTTTTTCTGTTGATTTGGTTTGAGCATGTTGAGTCGATGGAGAGAGTATTGTGTTTTCTTCGACTTGTTTATCAGCAGATGATAAATGATGGTCTTTTTGAATCAGGTCATATTCCTCACGAGGTGCCATTGTGATGAAATGTTCGATGTAACAACAGATATGTGTTAAATAATCTCCCCGATTTTGATGCTATGATTTCAGCACTGTATGATTTTAAAGAAAACCTTACGGACAAACAGTTGAAATAGCATCAACTTAAATGTTGCAATTTTTCATATTATCTCTTCGCATATCCGATTTTTCAGATATTCTTAAATTAAACCATAACAGCAGACAACAAGAAACATCTTTTGCAATACAATGAAACTCATTACAAAAACAGCTGATGTTTTACTGTCATGCGCATGTCCGCATCCAGATTTAACCGGTCCTGCTGTGCAATTTATAAAACCAATGGCTGTGTAATTCAAGTAGTAGCATCTCGTGAATTGCATTAATAAATTACGGCACCTGGAAACTGCTTCTATTTTGAGCGTTGCTCTATGGTTTCATCATCATGACTAATTCCATCTTGTGCGCAAACGCAATTGCTTTTCCGCGGGAAGATGTATTATGTTGTCTGTAGCTGTAGTTTAGCTAAGTTTGTTGGTTTCTTGCTTGTGTTGAATTATATCTTTGCAAATATTCGTGCCATTTTAGCATATAATGCTTTAAGAAATGTTAATAAAGTGGAGAGGTATTTTAATACCTTAAAATTTTAGAAGGAAAACATTGTTGCTATGAAAGAATGGTAGTGATGCCCGCAATTGTTTGTCTCGGCTTTCTTTAAGGTTTCAATTTGCTATGAAATGACTATATCACAAATGGATAAATATGACAATAATAAAAACACATGGTGAAAATATTATCAAGAAATATTGAAATATATCATTTCTTAGGTAAAACTGTCTGTAGTTTCTGATTATTAACCTAGAATCTCATATCTCTTACCGTTTTTCGGAAATTTATGTTTTTTATCCATTTTTGGTCAAAAATGGGCACTTTTCGGTGACAAAATATTTTACCAACAATGGCATATTGCCCTGTAAACCTACAATATATAGGGATATTAATGTTTTAGATAATGTTTTGTATAACTTGTACTGAAATAGTTCAAATACAACCATTTGCAATCAAATCAGTTACATCGTTTGCTTATACTGGTCACTCAAAATCAATGTTTCGTGTGACAAAAGTAGGATAAAAAATCCACATAAAATCTGATAGGAAGGTTCTACAGAATTCATTTACCCCCCCCCCCCCCCCCCCCCCTTTTACGTGAAAATTAATTGTTTTTAAGGTTATAACATTTTTGAATACATTTACTTCTTTTACCACTACCCCTTAATTTTTCAAAGTGTGAAAAAATTATGGGCGTTTGTTTAAAAAAAAAACATTTCAAGACCTATGGACATGAAAATCAAAAGGAGCATGCTCAAGACTGTTGCCCATGAGGCTATTATATTTATTTTTGCTTAATAAAAAAATGCAATTTTGTTTAACAAATGGATTTGTCAATTTTTGGGATTAGTCAATGGGGAAATGTCAAGTTCAAGACTATGCATGTTTTACTTCATATTTGAATTAGCCCAGAAACATGTGTCATTCTCTATTTTAAGCATCTTTTATTTTTGTCAAATTTTGGCAGTCAAATCGGGGTCAAATCTTGAACCTTGCCATATAACCTTAGAAATATATCTACCTCATCAGTGCTTAAATAAATTTTGATATCATTCTTAATCTCATCAAGCCCCTTATAATACTTGCTCAAAATTCAAATTCATTCAAAAAGATGGCAAAAAGTAATGGTGATAGATTTTCCCCTTTCTGTACTCCAGTAAGCAGTAAAATTGCTCTGAAAATTGGTTACCAAGTATCACAAGTGATTTTGCATTGTTAAATATTGAAAATAACTTTGATAACTTTGCCATTAATCCCATTAGAAATTAGCTTAGAGTTAGACCATAAGGCACTGTTAGCCAAATCGAATGCCTTTTTATAATCAACAAAAGCGTAGTAGACATTTGTGTTTACTGAGGTAAATCTCGATGAGATAAAAAAATTTCCCGTGATGAATTAGTATACATGTAGATCATTTTCATAAAGTTATTGATTTCATGCATAAAATGTATTTTTGGTGAAAAAAAAATGTTTCATTTTATATAATGCGATTTTCAATTCGCTGCATCTCCGGACAGGAATGCCCAATTTGGATGAAATAAAAAGCATAATGAAGGGAGGTATTCAGTATCAATGGTGATTTGATAATAATATTTACTCGCTTATATTTATAATATTTTTGTTTTCCAATCTTGCGTTTTTATTGGCACACCATGTATAACCTTTGATTCCTGCCTTTTATTTTGAAACCTCAACATTTCCTGATAACCCAATGAATATTCTAAATCTAAAAAGATATATTTCTAGAAGCGGATTTACATGCTGAGCACTATGGTCATGCAAAGCCAGTTTTCAATCATTATGTGTGGTTTTGGATCAAAATTAACCCCCAAGTTCTTTTTTTCTTCATTTTTTGTGATTGATTAGGACTGATTAAGACCAAATCACCTTGTCCATCACTTTCAAAGATGACCCCGGTCCGGTGCTTTTTAAAAGAGACATTGCATGCTCTTATCAATTGATAACAAAGGATTTGGACTGATGACCTTTCCCGTAAAACGTGATGGCGTATCGCAGTCCATTCAACAAGATACTGTAATTAACCTTCTGTTAATGGTGCATTCTTATTGATGGGACAATATGAAGTGATTGGAAATGGTAACACTTCTATTGAACATGTTGAATGCGTTTGAGCTATCCGCCATATTCACGGTACTACATTTCACACGCAGGGCGTCTATTGCAAGGAATATTATCATTTCTAAGGGAGTGTCACAGCAAGTCTTTTTCGTACAAAAAGAATGATATGAATTGATTTTAGCGAGCGATTTTAACAACGGAAAATTTGATTGTAAAATAACGTGCTATTGGCTATATTGTCAATGTCCTCAAGACAATTTAATTGTGTGATAAGTTTAAAACAAAATACATAATTATTTCATTAGTGTTTGTAATTTAACCTGCCAAAATTCGAAAATTATCGGTTTACGGAAACACATGAATTTATAAGGTTTCCGCGAAAAAGGCATGAGATTTTTTGGGCCTAACCTGTTGATGCCATTTTTGACCATGTTTTTGTCACTAAAATCATTAATATTAAAGACTTTACTCTTTACGTACACAAATATTGTGATGATCGAACATGTCTAAGTTGGCCAAAACTCGTAGTAAACATGGCGTTCCGCTCTATCGCTCACTTAAAGGAACTGTAGCCTTAATTGCAACTTTCATATACCAGGGAAGTGGAAAATACCCGTAGCCAGGATTTTTTCAAGGGGGTGCGGAAGGATATCAAATGTATGTCACCAGTGCTACGGTTACGGGTTTGGGAGTTTTGTGTTGGCGTGTATCTTCCTCATATATGAGGTGCACAATTTGTACATTACCGTAGAACCAACGAAATTTTGACACCTTTCGCTAATAGCCAGCATAAGCAAGGTAAGTGAATGTTGTGAAATATGGAAAAATAGAGAGGTAGAAAGAGAGTGAACATTATAGGCTCAAAATGGTATAGTTCCTTGTGAAGTTTTTAAAAGATATGGTTTAACAAATTAATGTTGACTTTTTTAAATGGGAGCACAAATGTTTATGCCTATAGTTGTTTCCCCAATCAAAGCCTTTCAAAAATACGAGATTTAAATTTATGAATGTTCACAACCTGGGTATACATAATTAGTTAGTCTCAAATGAGGTCAAAGTCAGAAATGTGTTTTGGTCAAAAGTTTTTTGTATGTATTTCTTGATTTTACTTTAATATTCAGAGTAGCCAATTTCACTCACAGGGTAGGTTAATGAATCCAATTGCCATATGAAACATGATTTTTCTATAGTATTTGTGCTTGCAATGCTTTGCAGGGGGTCATTTTAGACAGTGGACTTGCATTCATATGTGCTTTATGTACATGTATTCAATTTTATGTAAAAAGGGGGTGAGATTCATCTGGATCAGCTTGGATCTATTTTTTTGTGCAGTAATGCATCTGCGCTTATGCTTTGCTTGTCTGAGCCAAATTTCATTGAAAAAATCAGACGGAAAAGGAGTATTTTTACATATTTGCTGCGGAACTTTTCCTTAAATAGGATTTTTGAAATGAGACTTTCAATTTCCGATTTGTGTTTGTTTTCAAAAAACAACGTTATCTTTACATTTAGTTTGACCATCTTGTTAATATAACCTATTATGCTGTTTGACAAATTAAATTCACTAATAACGGCAAGTTGTTAATTCAACTGACTACAGCCACGCACAGCGATATTAATGTATTGATAACGTACCAGAATAATGTTGCGCTAAGAACACATAACATACTCACCAGGTATAGGCCTACACTATATGCAGCGCCCCAAGAAGGAGCATTCGCACAGGGGACCAACGGCTTAACATGACTATCCGAACCACGGAGCAATTAGAGTAAAGTTTCTTGCCCAAGGAAACAAGGAGACATAAACCGCCTGGCCCGTAGCTACAATCAGTCAGCGCAAACGCCGAACTGATATTGGTCTGACCTTGATTCGCCTTTCATCCTTGCAAAGCTCCGGGGCAAAGCTGGGCGAATCGATAGAAAACACGTGCGCTAAGCTCTCTTGTAAACGATCAAATCAATCAAAAGATTGAATGCCTGTTCCTCTTTACCCGGGGAGGGGGTGCGTGGAAGATTACACAGGTATTGAGAAGATGGGGATGGGCCTATAGGGCATCGAATTCGATCTTGTGCTGTGTGAGTTGCACATAATAGGTTATCAAATTTAACCTGGCATCTTCGGAAAGGGTCTATATCAAATTAATAAAGAATATTTTGGTTGATCATTATAGTGAATTTTAAACTATCAAAAATAATGCTTCTAACATGTCAAATATGCCTAGAGTGATCACTCCCAATTTGCATTCTCTATTCACTCAGAATAAAATATTCCACGTAGTATACAAGAGTGAAATTTCACTCCTTAAAAGAGAGAATTTCACTCCTTAAAAATAAACTTCACTCGAATAGAGAGAATATCACTCGAACAGAGTGGAATTTTACTCGTTTACATTATACATTAAGATTAAAAATTGTTAAAATGCTGTAGGCCTAGTGCTAGTCATGAAATAGTTACATTTTACTATTTTTGTAATAATTATTACGTCACTCTTACATTTGGTTTTAAATAATGTGTTTATTTGAA
>JXSR01S073643.1:151763-173018 GCA_000969725.1 Ophiothrix spiculata
AAAAATGCGGCATTCTAATGTTTATGTTTAAGATTTTAGTTCACGATCTCAGCGGTAGATCCCTCGCTTCGTAATGCATGACCAACTCCTGCTATAATCCATAGTTCGAGTCCCCGCAAAGGCAGTGGAAACTATCTTTTCATGATTGAAAAATAGTTAGGATTCACATTTGCCCTTTACCCTTAAAACAGGCAATTCACAGCTCAAACAGTGCGAACTCAGAATCGTAATTCACGTCCGGATTTTCGGGCAAAACAACGCGGTTTTGTTACATTATCATTCAAAATCAACTCAGCATATTTCTAAAATATTGTTTGTAATTCAATAAGAAGTATCAAGCCTACAATCTGTCCAAATTTGAAACCAGTCGAATTGTTCGAACATCATGAAATTATGAGGTTTCGGCGAAAAAGGTTCAACTTTTTCGAAGTAGTCTTTATGCGTCATTTTGACCTTGATAATGGACGTGAAATCACTAGTTAAGTTCCATGTATAAACTATAGACTCTGTTCAATATGTACGCTAAAAATTGTGATATTCTGATAGGTGTAAGTAGGTAAAAACTTACAGTAAACATGACACTAAGCCGAGCGAGACGTTTTTAGGGACTGTAGCCTTAATCATAATAATTACCATCAGGCCTCTTCATAAAGGCTCTGTCACACATCACTGTATAGATCCCAACCGTACGAATAACGTACAAACGTTTCACATACTGGACACGTGCCAAACGGATCAACGCCGCATGGATAACGGATGGAACGTATACATAACGGATAAACCGTATGAATAGTTAAACGTAGTTATAACGAACAGATGGCAAACAACAATGTATAGCCAAAAACAATAGTCGGATTAAGTACGTTAGGCGTACGTTTAACTCTATACGGTGATGTGTGACAGAGTCTTAAGACGTTAATATGACGCATTGTTGTTAGTGAGACCCTGTTTATGTTGACATTTTCAAAACGTACAAAGAGAGCTGAAAAGAATTTTTGCTTTTAAAAATCGCAGAAACATCAAAAGCGATTTGATCAAATAGGTACCCAAAATTTCGATTCAGGTAGGTCAAACATGAACATGTGTTCAAGACTTAGGCAACAATTACTTTGAATCATTTGACATATAATTATGTAAAACGTTTAACCATTTAAAGCGACGAGCTCGAGGTCTCAAACATGACTTATTATTTACGAATTTTTCAAAATTATAACCTGCTTCGTGACTAGAGTATAAGTGGTTAAATATTTCGAGTGTTGTATCATATTTTTTGCAATGAGTTCTACATCAATATTAAATGTAGGGTCAAAATTTCAGAAAATCTAAATCCGCCTAGCCATTTGCAGTAGTATAAGAGCAATGGTCAGGTATCTCTCCAACCCCGCTCAGCAGACCCAAGTTCACAAAATACATGAAGGTAAAAAGAATATCTTGTGCTCATGAGGCAATCCATGCATAGTAAGTTGACTTTTTCGTTTGGTAGTCACTGCCTATAACCTTACCAAAAGCAGGTTAAAATAATTTGTTCAAAAACGTCTTGTTCTCTCATTTACTTTACAGATACCAAACAACATATCACTGAGTGTAACAAGGATGGATCACAATGATTAAGACAAAGTAATCTTATAATATGATGAAAGAATTGTAGAGAAATAAATGCTGACAGCTTATAATGGTAAAAGATGACTACACCAAGATCAGGCGGTTTTCCTACAGTGCAAGTGAACCATCAGATGAGCCGTATGTCGACGATGAATTGATTGCAGAAAAAGAAAGACGAAGGGAATCATTGCGCAATCAGAAAATTGAACCTGCTCCTGATATTCCTGACAATGAGAGTGGTATTATTCAAGATCCATCAAAACCACCTGAGAAAACTGGTCGAATCAAGACACCGCCTACGAGGAAGATAGCAGTAAACAAAGGTTTTAATAGGGGACGTAGTAGAGGAAGCAGCAGGCCAGTTAGTGCAAGACAGACTGAGTCAAAACCTCCGTCGCCTAAACCAGATTCCCCAATAACTGAACCAGATAATGAACGTAATGATCCCGTGGCTGATAGGGGACGCGGTCGTGGTCGAGGTCGAGGTCGGGGACGTGGACGTGGAAGAGGTCGCGGTGGAACAAGGGGACAAGGTCGAGGGCGTGGTGAAACACCACAAGAACCAGAGGAGGTCACGCCATCATATGATCAGGGGCGAGGCCGAGCACGCGGGAGAGGCCGTGGACGTGGACGTGGTCGTGGAAGACCTAATTCCCAAAGACCACCCCAAACGCGAAATAGGATTGATTCATTACCTTTAGATACTATAGTCGAAAGAAAGTCCCCAGTACCGTCTAGAAAACCAAGTCCGTTCAGAGACGCATGGGCTGACACAAATACCCCAACGCCACCTCAAACGCGAACGCCTAGCATAAAGGATTCAAGACCTTCGTCAAATGCTTCAACAGCATCTAACAAATCTGACAGTTCACAAAAGAAGAAATCTACCTTGGGATTAGGTACTTTAATTAAACTCAAAAATTTGTTCGCGAAAAGAAAATCAAAAGTAGATCCAGAAAATAAGTCCCCAGAAACTGAGACAGAAGAAAAACAAGAGGAAAAATCTGAGTCATCCGAGAAAGTTGAAGAAGTTAATGAAGAAAATAGAGAGGAGGAAGACGAAGAGAAAGAAGATATTGAAAGCAATGTTCAGCCTTCTCCGCAGATTCCAGAACAAAAGTCAATCGAAATTCAAACGGATCCTGTTATATCAATGTCAACTGGCGAGACTCAAACGACACCCAAACCTCAAAGTCCTCCTAAAGTAATGAATGTAGAAACACGATACATAGAAACTCAAACAAGAACACCCAACCCACCAACTCCCGAAATCATCCAAGTACAAGCTCCCAAACCAGAAACTAGACACGGAGAAACGCAAACCTTAGATGAGAACCAAGAGTCCAAGACAACTCAAGATGACGATGACAGCAGGCCTGTTATTATCATCAATACTAATAACTCTCAGAGTGACAATGGTTTTCAAGATACTTTATTACAAGCTCTTAGTGGACAAGCAAATCAGAATCAAAGTTCTGGTTCTGCGACCAGAAGGCAATCACAAGCTCAGACTGACCCGAACTCCGTTCCACCTAATCCGCAAATGACCCAATCAGCTCCATTTCAGCAAACGGGCATGCCATATATAATGCCCCCAGGATCAATGGTACCACAACCATTTTTCCAACCAGGAATGCCTTTTGGTCAACCTCAGTTTAATCCATATCAAATGATGAACCCCTACCAAATGCCTTTTGGATATCCTCAGATGCCACCGCAATGGCAAATGATGAATGGACAATTTGTTCAGCCACAAACAGGAGGCGCGCAAACAACACAGTCCCATCCAAATTCAGCAGCCGGGCAGGTACAGAAACCAGCAGAAACCGTCACACAAAGTCACCCTTTTACGCTACCTTTTACGCAACCGATCCCAGCCCCTAAGGAAGATCATAACGAACAGTCTCCATCTCGCGATTCAGACACCAAACGAACACCAGTCAGAACTTCAGTTGTACCTAGTCCACAAAACAATGATCAAACAGGGGCATCAAATAATGAAAGTGTTCAGACAATAAATCAACCTATTTCACAAGTCACATCTCCGACTAAGCAAAATTATCAAAACACCGGGGTTGATTCAAGAGTAGAACAACTGTCAGCTGATCCTGTTGAACCAACTCCTCTAGCAGAACCTTCTCTAGGAGATGCATTTGGGCAATCAATTGAGACTGACATCAATTCAGGCATACCAACATTTAAGCCACAGCCATCTGTTGGTGACAGTTTGCCTCCAAACTTTCCATCTACAACGGACTCTACTATGCCATCAAATATAAAGCCACCACCCAATATACCCAAACTAATGGATAAGAGTTTGGAGAAAGTCGCCAATGAATACCTGGATGCGGAGAGGTTCAACTATAGTGATATTGATGATGATTTTTACGGATCTGTGAAACGAAAGAAAAAGCTCGCAAGAAGGAAAGAGAAGGAGTTCAAGGAACGTATGAAAGATGGGTTTCTGGAAATGGTAAGAGAAAAACAAAATGAGAAAAAGGAAGATGCAAGGAAACGAAGGTCAGAAGTCAGACAATTCGACATGACAAGACTGTTGTCTCTTATTGAAAATGGTGAAGATGTTCCAACACAAACTGAACACGATGATGATATTTCAGACTCAAGTGATGAGAGTGAACGAGACAGCAGTGATTATGAGCAACTACTTAAGGATTTCCAAAATGACGAGAAACAAGATAAACATAAGAACAAAACTGATAAAAGTAAGACGGTTACGGGAAAAACAAACTATAAAAAATCAAAAGGTAAACACAAAAAAGGTAAAACTAAGATCAAGAGGCATTTTAGCGACGATGAGATGGGTGACCTTCTGGCAGAGCTAGAAAAAGAGATGGAACCTGATAAAGGGCAAGCTAAAGAAAGAACTAACAAATTAAAGACACCGACTGGAGAGGAAGCATTGAAAATATTAAATGGTATAGAAACACCGGATATGCATCAGGCAGTTCCAGAGGAGGCAAGGGAGGACTTGTTAGAAATGAGAAGAAAAAGAAATATTCTAAAGGCGTTACGAGAGGGCGATGATGCCATCCGGGAACTTCTCACTCAACTCGGACAAGAAGCAGACAATATTAATGCAAAAACTGAAGAAAGAAAAATATTCAAAAGTGATGAAAAATGGAGTAAAATATTAGAAGACAACTCAGTTCTGGAAAGGGAAGAAGAGGTCGTAACCCCTGATGACGTAGAGGAGTTTGCTGTAAGAATAGGATTGTGGAGTAGGGCAGCAGAGAAGGTAGCAGAACATTCCAGAGATACTTCTGCGCAGGCGCAGACAGAACCTATGGGAAATGCTCAAAGTTTACTCGCAGAAGCGCAAAGAAAACTTTTTGATGCCAAGAATATACTTTGATTTGAGGAACGGTTATCCGAAATAATCAAGCATATGGGACTAGAACAAACTTAATTAAACACACCAAGAGCAAAGCAATTTCAAACATATTAAGAAACGTAAAGTAAATTAATGCAAAATCTACACTTTAAAAATGTAACAATAATCTGTTTACCGATTAAATGTTTTATCACGAGGCTAAGCATTTCACACAAATGTCTAAATAATATACACCGCTGTTTGATACTGTTAAAATAAATGCAGGCCCTTAAAAGTGTTAAAATTAGTTATGGAATTAAGTGTTGAACTGTAATATTTGTTTCCATAATTAAATTTTACCTTTTATCTGAAAAATGCTAATTTTAAATAAAAATGCATCATTTTCAGCCCATATTTTGAGAATTCATTATTGGTGGCACTATTGATTTTTTTGAAATTAATTATATGCATATTGCATAAATTAAATATTTATCATTAGTGTGTGAATTTAACATGAACAAAATTTGGTTTTGGTCTCCTCTACCTTATCCATATGTCAAATGTCAAAACTAAGGTTCATAAATTCTTAAAACCTGGAAACTTGATTTATAGAAATAGCGCCACCAATAATGTGCCTTTGGCTGTACATTAATGGTGATCAAACAGCGGTGAAATGATTTGGCATTTTGATATTTATTTTGAACTTAAATTAATCACGACGAATGAAAATATACATACTTTTGTATATAGTCTCAATTCACCTTGGTTGATTTAAGATCAAGTTAAAAGTAAAATTAATGCCACCAGATAATTTTACTTGTTTATACAATCAAGTGAAATTTTCTATTGTCTTGATTTAATATTCAGCCTGAACTTAAGTTGATACATTCGTTAAAATCCATTCGATCAAGAAACAAGGTTCATAACACTAAGTGGGATATTCTAGTATAGAAATAATGCTATACCCTAATAAAGAAGAGTTTTGCTTGAAAAATAATATAAATCCTAAGATTTTAATTTGCTTACTTATTTATTTACGGATTTGCCCTTTTGCAATGATAAAAATTGCCCACGAGTTATATGCTTGCTTATTTCTATTTTCGGATTTGCCTTCTTTTAATGATAAAAATTGGAAATGCTTTCTTTGTTCTTTTTAACGCAAACTGTATACAATTTGTGAGCCGCTGACTTTTATTTCCTACGCTGTCTTTATCATCATGAAATCAAACGGTTGATATGAGATTTCCAACTACACTGCAGTACATACCACTTAAAATGTTTGGTTGGAGAGTCCATTCCTTCTGATATTGGGTGTGCAAATAATTATTTTGAATAAGACTTAATGCTGTGGTAGACCTTCAAATGGCATAAACCGTTTTTGTACTCTAACTCTCAAACTAATTGCATAAAGTATATAAAAGAATACATTTTTAAACGCGGATTTTACCCTGAACTTAATGATGATATCAGTTTTTGACCAAAATTAAAAACTGGCAAAAAATGCCAAAAAACACATTTTTTGTCCAAAAAATTCTGGAAAGCCTAACAAAAATTTTCATTGGTGAAATTTTGATTTTTTTTTTTTTTTGCTTTTTGGAATCTAGAAACAAATATTTAGGAAGGGTTTTCTCAAATTTTTGATTTTTATCTTGGTTTAAAAAAAAAATGCCAAAATAGGTCAAAAAATGTAAAACAAATCCCACCGCTGCCACCGACATTGCAATTGTTGGCTATATTTGGCAATTTTTCAAAAACTAAGATAAAAAACACAACTTTGAGAAAACCCCTCCTAGACATTTGTTTCTAGATTCCAAAAAGCAAAAAAGATCAAAATTCAACTAATGACAATTTTTGTTAGGCTTTCAAGAAATTTTTGAGGCAAAAAATAAGTTTTTGGTATTTTTTGGCCAAAATTGACATTTTTGGTCAAAAACTGATATCATCATCATGTTCAGGATAAAAATCCGCCTCTAAAAATGTACACATTTATATACTTTATGCAATTAGTTTAAGAGTTAGAGTACAAAAACAGTTAATGCCAATTGAAGGTCTACCCCAGCCTTAATAAAACAGATGCAGCTTTAATAATACAACAACTTTTCGGTGGTTTTTAAACATGTTTCTGCTCTCTCCATTTACTGATATATACATATTTAAATAATATACTTACAGTTGCAAATTGCTTCAATGAAATAGCAAAATAAAATGAAATATAGTGTTTGGCTGTCTTCTGTTGCCACACATTTCTGTTGAAATCAAAAGATTTGGAAAAAATTAAGTCCGACTTTGTGTTAATTTAAAGGAACTTGGATCTCAAATCTTGCAGGTATGAGAAGATTAAAAATAGCCAATCATGAATAGTAAAATGAGACGAAGCTTATATTGTAGGTATCTTAGCCTACACGTGTGAAAAATCCACAGATTTGGTAAAATTAGTCTGACTTCGTGATTTGGGGGAACTAGAATCTGAAATTTGGCAGGTGCGTGAAGGGTGATAATAGCCGACCATGAATAGTAAAACGTCCAACACGTTTGGATAATCTTTCTTCATTTTTTACTGTATTTTAACAGTCTTTTTATTCCTCAACACAATCATTAAATAAAAACGAAAAAGTTATTAAACTTATATTTAGCAAAATTATCACCCTTCATACCCGCAAAACTTCAGACAACAGTTCCTCAAAATGACGTCATCAGTCCAACTATTTTTTTATATTTGGTGTTTTCGGTAACATTTCAAAATGCCTTTATCCCATTTTTTGTGCCCAAAATCGTTTTTTTGCGGACATTTTGAATCTCGGTACAGGCTCCATTTTGGATTTGGAGAATGCTGATACCTGTATTTGGAAAGAAATTATCCTATTGTTACTCACAAAGCCAGACTCCATCGATTACTCTAAACATTTGATGTTCTTGATACCTATTCAAAGTGACTGTATTCCACTTTTGCACATAAAAATGTGGGTTTTTTTCATATAAAACTATGTTTTGGCGGTCATTTTGGATCTATCTCAGACGCTATTTTGAATTTGATATAAGCAAACAACAAAATAAGGAGGCATTTGATGATGTTGCAACCCTCAAATGTTATTTCATACTGATTACTTATGGATACTTATGATATCAGACATTTTAAAGGCTGTTTAGGTCAATTTTGATGAAATCGGCTATTTTGGCGGCCATTTTGGACGCCATCTTGGTTTTAGCAATTGAATTAGTTTAATTCTTAACGGCTAAAACATATTAATTTGACACCAGGGCTCTATTTCATAAAGCTATTTAGGAACATTCTTAAATAAAATTTTCTAAAGTTACTCGAGTACTTTAAAATCTCAATATAGTGCACCTTTTCCCAGCTGCCATTTTGTCCCATATCTTTTATATGGTTTATAAGATATGAAATTTATTGCCTGTTTCTGATATATAACGAATGTAACTTTCATTTTAACATCTGATTAGTGATGTAGACCTCTTGGTATTGTGGTAAGGGACATGTTTAGGAGCAAAACATGAGGTGCACTATATCGAGATTTTAAAGTATAATAATAAGTTCAACTCAGACGTTTCCCAAAATTTCCCAACTTAAGACCAATTTATTTGAAAGATTTAAACATTTCTGTATTTGCCCTGTGTAAATGAAGTTGTGGGTAATTGACCTTTGACTTATTATAGTCAAATTAAGATGAGATCTAAAGTTAGGAATATTTTTGATAAAGATGGGAACTTTCTGTTTTGTGAAAACATTTTTAAGAACTTTGGAATGGGAATTATATCAACTGATAATAAACTAACATTTAACATCCAAAACTGCTTTAAGAAATGAAACTCATTGTTCTCAAACTCTAAAATATTTGTGGATTTATAGATGACTATTGTTCTGCAGACCAGCTTAGGAATATTCTTAAATCTTTATGGAATAGAGCCCAGAATCTTAAATATAGGGTAAATTTCAGGGAATTTATGGCTGAAAATAAGAAATGGCTGCCATTTTGGACGCCATCTTGGATCTTTTAAAATCACAAGGGGTGACATTATGTGACCCGCCAGATTCTGAAAGTAGATACTTTTACCAAAATCGGTCAAAAGCAAAACTATATGCCAAATTTCCATGTTAATATAATATTCTGCCGGACTACCTATATTGCTCTATGTTGTAAGATTCAAGTTCTTGAAAATTAACGAAATAACACTCATTCAAACACTTTTCTCAAGATTTTCATCAAATTCACAAAAATCATGATATATATAGTTAAGATTTTGTTCACGTTGCTTGTAAATGAAAATTAGTATGTCCACCGTTTGACATCATGATTGTGTAAGCTTTCTAAAAAATAACTACATTTGACGTTTTGAAGTCGTTTTTAAAAGGTTGCGGTCATTTATGTACAATTTGGCACGATTTTCTAAAAAAAAATGATGTAACTTTAGAAACATTTTAGGCAAAAATAGCTGATTTTTGGAAGCTGTCGCTACCCTCCTGCCTCATCTCAAGCGCCATCGTCTGTTGACATATAATCAATTTAGAAATATGTGACCCATCATATCGATAGGTACCTTAATACCGGCATAGTAAAAAGCATAGTCAAAAATCACATCCAAGGTCGAATTTCTAATTTCATCAGAAACGATACCTTTGAAGTGTACTCTCTATCATATTAACCAGGCTCCAACATCCAAAACATAAGATTAATTTGTTTAAAAACAAGATACAAATCCTTTCTCCATTCAAGTTTTACCAGTACAGAAACTTTAAACTTGATTTTATCAGAACTATAGTTTTCTGAATCAGCTTGATGCCTTTTACCAATTTGGATGTAACTTTGCAATCGAACATCCAATAACTAAAAGCAAGGTGTCATTTTAAAGCTTAAAATATAATCTTTCAGATGAGACCAAAAAAAATCAATTTTCATTTGGGACCCTTAAGGTACCTTTCGATATGACGGGTCACATATGACCTATTGATAACACTATCGATAAATCGAACACCTCTATGAAATGGTCGCATATAAGTACTGAAATTACTTTCTTGATACAGCATGTTCATGAAATGTTCTTTTCATCTAACTTCATGTATGAAAATATACACGTTACAATTTTCTCTTACTTTCTGAGCATCTTATTCGGGAAGAAAAAGACAGAACTTTATAGTCATTGTCAGAAACTATTGGTCGTCGATGGATGCCATATTGTACTATTATTGTCGGCAGCACAGCATGGATGGCATAATGTGAAAGTATAGTGGTAAAAGTAAGTATTATACTTGTCATGTACTTTAAAGAAATTGCGTTTATTAATGTGATCAGAAACACTGACGATCGTCATGTATAAATTAATCCGGAGGTACAGGTACCATGTGTACTGTTAGATCCGAAACGTATGCTTACTAATATAAGGTAGGGATACGCTCAACTCCATAGACCCTCTGTATAGACGAATTTCATAAGTCAATATCTTCTTTCAGAGTGCATATAAATTTACCAAAAGTATGCCATGCCAGTATATTCTCATTAGTATTTACCAATATATACTGGCCCTAAACCGGCTTCAGTTTAGTGCATTATTTTGATAGAAGTTTGTAAAAATCCAAGATGGCCGCCCTATCACATGATTTCATAAAAGTTGCCAAAATTTCGTTTCAAAATTACTTATTTGTTTTTGAAGACTAGTAGTTGTATTCTAGAGACCTCATGGATCATTTCAGTGAGTGTTAGGATTGTGCATATCAACTTAGTTTACTAAAAATTGATGAAACACTTCCGAACATCCGTCTATAAGCAGTCCCTATTGACTTTCTTGCATGTGACTCTATTGTGAGTCACTTTGTTGGGACTAGTGTACTGCCACCTTTAGTTGGCACACGAGAGTCTCCGCTGGCATAAGCTGTTTTTGTACTCTAACGCTCAATTTAAGTTTATAAACCATAAAAGTACACGTTTTTAGAAGCAGATTTTTAAGCTAAAATTGATGGTGATATCAAGTTTTGACCAAAATGGTCAATTTGGGCAAAAAAAAGGTGCTAAAAACTGTATTTTTTTTCGGAAAGCCTACTAAGATTTGTATTAATGAAATATTGAACTTACGTGCTTTTTGGGAATCTAAAAACAAATGTCTAGGAGTTGTTTTCTCAAATTTTCGATATTTTATCTCGATGATTAAAAATGCCTAACACAGGTCACCGTAAAATTTTCAAAAATCATGACAAATTTTTGACCTATTTTAGCATTTCTTTTTTCCAAAAAGATGCCAATCAAAAAATTGAGAAAATACTGCCTAGTGCTTCAAGTTTCATATTCTTAACAGCAAAATTCCTCGAAATTACATGAATGCAAATTTTAGTTAGGCTTCCCAGAAATGTTTGGGGTAATAAAATATTTTAGGTTAGGCACTTTTGGGGAAATTATACGTTTTTTGGGTAAAAACCTTACATCACAATCATGATGGGCTTCTTGACATGACATAACAAAAATGCGCTTCTTAAAATATATACTTTTATGGATTATACACTTAGCTTGAGCGATAAAGTACAAAGCACTTTATACCAGTTGCGGGTCTACCCCAGACTTAATATGCGGAGACGTAGGGTGAAAACATAGTCGGCCTCTAAACAAAATTTTTGCTACCAAACATTTGGTCGTGACGTCAAAATGACGAGTGACTCCAAATAAAATAACTTCAACACCGAGTTGAGACCAAATAAAATTTCTAAAAAATGGATACGATTTATAGACGGTGTAGCTTATACAATTAGCATTAGTTTGTGAATTAGAGTACTTGACGAAGCGTTACACATATAGATGGGGTTAAAGGTTAGGCAGGGGTCATCTGAAGTCATCTAAAGGTCAATGTGTGTAGACATGCCCCAAATGACCTTTATGACTGCAATTATGCGACCCCACTTGGTCATAAAATAATCACGCATGACCTTTGTCCCCATCAATGTATTTCGCTCTGGCCAGGGGTTTTCCTGACGTTTGGTAGTTCGGGTACCGCTTAAGACCATAAGCAATCACCAATGTTACGCTCTGGTCAGGTGTTTTTCTGACCAAGTTTGGCAAATCATAAACTCATCAAACATACACAAACAAAGTTTGTATACCTAGTACCTACCATCTTCTACCAATTTAACATTAAAACATGCAGTAGATCCCGTTTTTTGTGACCAAATTTGCTTGTCATACAGTAGAGCAACAAAATAAACCGTTTAACACCTCCGGCAACGTGTTTTTTTTTTCTGACTAAGTGTATTGTCATACAGGGCTTGGATTATATGCAAATGAGTTTTATGAGTAATTTATTTTTCTAATCTCGAAAAATACAGTATAAGAAAAACTTGGTCGCGATATTTTTTTTTCTTGACGTGGCCTGTCAGACAATGTCGGACTTTCAATCCCTATAATACAAGGGGGTTAATGCAAAATAGAAATTGGAGATGAGGATGAATATTTAGAGTGTTTTAATCAGATATGTGTATGTTTGACTGTTGGGAATAAACGTTACTAATTTTATTACATTTGAAACAATTTTTTTTCAATTTTAAGCCTTAAAATCATAAGGTCACATTCCTCTACATGCTGGTTGTTTTACCACACTAAATGTCTATTTACTGATAAAATCTGCTAGATGACATATCAGACCTCATATTCATGAAATTTGAAAAAATATATCTTGCGTTAAAGACCTTTAAAATTAGTAAACAAAACGATGGCTCACCCGAATGCAGTTCAATAAGAAAGGGTCAAGATGTCGCTCATCATATTTATTGATAACGCAGCGAGCATCGTATGACTGTTATTCGATAAGGTGCATGACCAAACCGGGGTGTGGTACTAAGCATGCCATGATAAATGTGTTGAAAATAATGAAACTTGTGCTTCCTTTTTCACTAATTGTCTAAAAATGTCAAAAATTGATTTCATGAAAAATTATTGTAACAGAAAAAGAAAAATGGACGTGATGGGACTCGAACCAGTCAACTGCACAAACGATTTGGCAGCGTTTCATAAATATCGGCCTCGTTACAAAGCGGTAACTGCCAGTTAGTAGATTCATGGTGTATGACGAATTGACACTTTCTGTTGCACTACATTTTGTTATAAATCGATGATGATCTTATTTACTGTTGGAAAGCGCAAATAATGACGGCAATACTAAACAATATAATAAAGCAAGCAAGTTTTTTTCCAACGAGATTGCGCGCAATTTGAAAATGTATGTAATGGTTATTGAAGGCAAACTTTCTTCTGTACCTGAAATCTATATGTTACTCAGTTAAAGTTACCCACAATGCATTTGTGTTTCCAGCTCTATACTTTGTTGCATCCGAACTAATCCGAACACTGCCCTTTTTGTAAAACAACTCCTGCTTATTGTATTTAATTAGATGTTAGTATTTTCTCCTCACGTGAATCGCATGCAATGTGGCTAGACGTGATTTGAAAATGGTATGCCTACTAAATGTTATGTCACTGCACTGCATTTATCAGACGACGGAGGACATGCCTCTTTACAAACAGATATCCCGCCGCAGTATCGGACATTTAATTTTAATACGTAGACCAGTAATTCAACAAATAAACTTGAATTACTTTGCTAGCGCTACGAAAGGGGTTCATGCGTGAACCCCAGCGGATTCAAAATAATCTAATAAAGTGTGTCACTGGAGGAGCACTTTTATCATTATTTGAATAAAGGTAAAAATATGTTGTTTGTCATATTTTCAATATCAATGCGCCAATAGAAAGACACGTAAAATGTACCCTAAATTTGCGTTTTAGAAATCCCTAGTCCATAAATTTAGTAGCTTCTTCTTAATCGCCATGATCGCGGCTGCCCCCGCCCGGCATGTATGTAATTTATACTTGACAACATATTCTAATGATGTTTCGATTTCTTCATTCCAGAAACCAACATGGTCGTTTCAGCAAGTTACAGCCAACTAGCATTCAACATAAGCTCAATTGGGAAAGAGTCATGAATTAAAAGCTTCTAACAAAAGAATAGCATGGCAAATGCTGATGACGGTGAGGAAGAAGAACACACCCCACAAAATGATCAAAACCCACAGAACACAAACGAAGTACCAACTACTGAAAAAAGCAACGGGAATGGCGTTACTGACTCAACATCTGAATCAAATGATCGCGGACGTGGACGTGGCCGTGGTAGGGGTGCAGGTCGTGGGAGAGGTCGCAATCGCGGTCGAGGACGTGCAAGTGGCCGGGGTACAGGGCGTGGTCAAACCGAACAGGACAGTAATCGCAACGATGTTTCAAGTAACAGCCAAACACGCGGGCGTGGTGATATCCGTGGCAGGGGACGCGCACGGGGGCGTGTACGAGGTCGTGGTCGTGGTCGTGGTCTAGGCCGTGGCGGCGGTTCTCTTTCGAGACTAGATAGACAAAGTACTAATATTGATGAAAACAAAGTCGATTCATCGGTAGGATTGAAGAACGATGACAGTGAAGGCACTAGCCTTGCTCCCTCACGAATCAAGACATCGCAAGATGTCCACGATTCAAATATTTCAGAAAGCAAACAGGAGGTTACCCATTCAAAGACCTCGCAATCTAGGAGATCTGTTTCTGAAACTCCTACAAAATCACGCAACTCAACAACAAGACAGAAATCCCCATCTATAAAATCAACACGCACACAACTGCGCCCTGAAACAACTCAATCTGTCATATCGAGTATTGGAAGCGTGTCCCTACCAAAAACACCTATGTCTGTTGTTAGTCATCAAACAAAAAATGAAAGCGAGAAGCCAGCATCTACAGCACAAAGTATCAAAGAAAACAAATCTTCGGGAATGTCAATATTCACTGTTGGACGTTTAAAAAGCTTGTTTTCCAGAAAAACAAAGTCAAAAGAACAGGCAACATCCAGTAATGTTGAAAATGCTCCACTGGGAAATGAGACTAGAAACACTGCTGTAGAATCCACGAACCCAAATCAAAGTCAAAAAAGCGCAACTAAAAGTGTTAGTGTCAATGACGTCGGCAAAAGTCGTCAAAACGACAGTCAAGACAAATCAGTTTCAGAAAACAATGGAAGTCAAAGTTCAGTACCTATTGCAAAAATTTCAGCAAGTGAACCACCAGAAGCCCGGACAACTTCAAATAAATCAACTCATTCTGATGGCAGTCCAGATTATCAAAAAGAACGCAATGACAAAGCAAATGAAGACACTAAGACCGAAAAGGACAATACAGAAAATCATCCAGAAAGTGAACAAAAAGAAGTACCTGATTCAAAATCTGCAGTAACAGAAGGTGTCACGGTGGGTTCGGATCCAGAAGGTGAATCAAATGGTCAAACAACCAATCCTGAAGTGTCAAATCAAAACGCAACTCCAGGCAAAGAAAATAATACGAGACCAGTTGTTTTCATCAATACAAATTTTACACAAAATCGAGATCTACTGAGAAGTTTAGGCGGTGTATTGACCGGTAAAACTTCCGCCAATGCACTGAGTGAAGCTGCTCAACCAAAAATATCTTCAGATAGCAATGTGCAGCAGAATCAAGCGGCTTCTAGTCAGCAACCAGCTCAGACCTTCATGATGCCAATGCCTCAGTACAGTTATGTCCAGATGCCTCAGCTGTTCCAGATGCCTCAGCCGATGATGCATCCACTCAGCATGCCTTATGGTCTGCCTTCATACAATATGTACGATTACCATTTAATGAACCAAATGAACCAGTATCCGTATGGATACCAGTACCAGCCACAAGTTCCACAACAAATGCAGTATCAACAAAATGTTGCTGAGACTGGATCGATTGCCAATCCTGTACCATCACTCCATTTTGAACGCACTTCACTGTCGTCAAAATCGGATGTCCTCAAGACTTTTAGGAAAAAAGAAAAAGAAAAGTACGGCCATTACACCATTTACGATTCGATTGGGCAAGATCTTCATGAATCAAGAGAAAATACGCCTGTAATAAAGTCGTACAACGACGACATTCCGACTGCATCTTTTGGAAGTACGATTCCAGCAAATTTCAAAATAAATGACTCTTTGTACCACAATCTTCCGCCTGCCAGAATAACTGAAGTTATGGAAACAGGTCAAAGGTCAAATCCAAATATGACTGGAAAGGGTAATCACAAGAGGAAGAAAGGCAAACAAAAAGAAACTGAGGAGACGATAGAGGACATTCTGAAAAGAGAACATGAGGAAATTTTGAGAATGGAAAAGGTAAAAGAAGAATTATTTAAAAGAAATGAACTTGAAAAGACTCTCACTTCAGATATGTCAGACATGTTAGCGCTTATAGAAAAAGGAAAATCGGTATCTAAAGAAACTGCCTCTTTAGTTAAAGGTGCTCTTGATGACACTGGGGGATTAGATAACGATGACGATGGCGATGATGATATTGAAGCTATATTGACTGAATTTAAACATAGGGTGAAGAAACAAAATCAACCAAACCCATATGAACATAGGGATCCAGAATCGATTGTAGGTTCTGAAGTGGATGATAAGGAGTTCACAGGTCTTCTGCGATTTATTGAAACAGGAAAAGAATATTCATCTTCGGATGAAGAATCCATGGATGATCCTGAACGGCTTCTTAATGAAATGAAAAAAGACGCAACACCTGTAGGATTAAAAGAACAGGAAGGGGGTGTTGAGGATACAGAGCCAGAAGGTACTATTGAATCTGAAGGGACAATGGGTGAAACTGAGGAAAAGAAGCGTATTAAAATAGCAGATTTGCCTTTTATGTCCGATACAAACGCTGAGAAATATGATGGCACGAATAGGGAGTTGCGTAAAATGTTAAAAGAGTTAGGCCAAGAGTTGAATCAGTCAAATAATGACGCGGACATGGAGAGTGTGCGAACTCCAGATTCCTTAGAGGCGGAAGACCGTGTAAAATTATTCGCATCTCCAGATATTTCTTTGATTATCTCCAAAGATGTTAGACAAGCAATGGAGAATAGACAAAAAGTTAGGGATAGATTGGCAATTTTACAAGAGAGAGATCATGCAATCGCAGAATTGTTACTTAATCTGAATCAAGAAACAGAAGATGCTGAAATGTATGCGAAAGAAAGAGAAAAGCGCATTGGTGATAAGATTATTGAGGGAACAAAGGAAAGAGCTGACAACATGTTAGGTGTTGCAGAAAATGCTCTTTCAGTGGCAAAGGGCGTGCTTCCTGATGCGTCAGTTTAAAAATTCTTCGTAAAATCTCGTTATTCAAAATACGATATAGATGAAAAACCTCTGCAGTAATTGAATAATGAGATGTGTATAATTTAGTACGCTGCTATAAATTATTTTATATTGTGAAAGATGCAATGTAATTACCATTAAGTAAAACCGGACGAAATAGAATATTTCACCAAATAAAAATACGGAAGTTGTTTAAAAATAACATTATTCATTTTGTATGACATAGATTTATTTCCCGTTTAATTTTCTATAAATTCTAGTGACTGATCTTGAGCGAATTACCGTCTTATCTAGAATAAGAAAAGTATATAGAGGCAAAGGCTACGATCCTTTATCCCTGGGGGCCAGTCAAATATAATGTAGCAGGCATAGCGTGTCCAAGAAAAAAGTGAATTAGGGTTGTTTCTGAGGACTGAAGGGTGTATCAGGTGACACTGTTTAGGGTATCAAAACAGCAATTTCGGGGCAATTTTCAAGAAATAGGGTACTTTTTCAAACCCTACACTCTCAGAACAAAAGGTTAAACTTGGAACCTTTTTGTCCTCTATATGGAACCATGAAGAATTTAGGGGTTCTTAAAAATTGAAGATCCTAAAAAGGTTAATTGCAGAACCTAAAAAGGTGCTAAGCGGCTATTTTAGAACTCATTTAGGTTCCTTAAAGACCCATATAGGGTTCCATATAGAGGACAAGTTTAGAACCCCTTTAGCACCATTTTTTCTCAGAGTGTATAGTGTGAAAATAACATCGATAAAATCCCGATTTAGGGTTTGAATAGGGGGAAAAAAGGTATATTTTGGCTTCAAAACCCTCCACCCTTAGGGGGTGTTTTGAAAAACTGTGGTCACGCTATGCCTGCAGCATTATATTTAAGTGGCCCCGGGCCTTTTTCGCCAACGGAACGGAAGAATGTCATGTTCATTGCAAGATTTTTCTATATTAAACATGATATACGAGCATACATCAATCAATCAATCAATGATACACAGTACTTGCATGAAATGCATACCTCATGAAGGAGTCTATTCGTACAGGGGACCCAAGGCTTTACGTGACTTCCGAACCACGGAGCAGCAGTTAGAGCACGGGTCTCATAATACAGAGGTTGTGGGTCACATCGAGCCCTGGGCCGGGAGGTTTTCGTCTCCTTGTTTCCTTGGGCAAGAAACTTTACTCTACTTGCTCCGTAGTTCGGAAGTCACGTAAAGCCGTTGATCCCCTGTACGAATAGACTTCTTCATGGGGTATGCATTTCATGCAAGTACTGTGTATCGTTGATTGATTGATTGATTGATGTTATGGACTCTCTAAATTTTCATATTGGCCTCGAGTATTATTTTGATTTTCAAGTATATCTTCAAGATGGTTTCAATTTCATTTTCCTATAAAAACGTTGACGAATTTTTAATGGAAGGAACATGCTTGACCGATATGTGTACGAGCAAAAATAGTTCTGTCACCATGAATTTTTTGAACTGTAGTCCAGCAAAGTTCAAAGTTCGCTATAAAGCAGGTAAATGATATGAAAGTAAATAATTTTGTTACTATGTCAAAAATATCTAGGGGAAGGTGGGGTGAGTTGGCCCTCGGGGCGAGTCGGCCAACCACGAGTTTCTGCTCACGTGACCTAGGGATAATTATGTTACTGGTGATTTTTGGTATATATAATGCATCAAATTTACCATAAAATTTACAAAACCCAGCTCATCTCTTTGTGTGAGTTATCAGTAAAACGAGTTTTTGAGTTACCTAAGTAAACGTTTTTAGCAAGTTATTATTATTGATTACGAGCTATGGGACATGTCCAACATGTCATGGGATCAAATCCACTTTATCTTTTGTTTTGTTTTATACCACGAGGTTAAGTCAAAACTGGGACTCCGGGGCGAGTTGGCCCCTACCACATGGGGCAAGTTGGCCCTATGGCGAATTTGCCCAAGATGGTATGATAACCTACTCAGACTCTAGCACAATAACATTTATGACGTTTTAACACGATTTTAATTCCAAACAAGTAAAGTCTTAAATGAAACTGGTAGGCTTATATTGCATATATTGCATGCAGATAACACTGTAGGTCACAACGTATCTTTTTAAAAGATCGATGTTGTATTAATTTATTATGGCATTTCATCTCAAAAGGACATTTTTGTATGCAGAACATTCCCGTGCTTCACTTAAAAAACATAATGTATGAAATGTGTCACGGTAAAATGAGTACGACTCTTTTTTTTTTGTATTTTTTTTTTAATTATTTAAATACGATAAGCCGCAGAGTCTTTGTATTTACATAAAACATAGCTTGAGTACATATCTATCTTGTGTTAACAGGAAAATCTTCTAGACCTTAACCACTCCAATACAGGGGCGTTCAAACAAAAGGGGGGGGGGGGCAACTCACCCACCCTCCCCTATTGCTGGAAATCCATTTAGTAAAGCAGAAATGTCATGACATTGCCTGGTTTTGCCTTCTTACACGAACTATCGCAACCTTTGGCATACGTGAGGGGTAGTGTCCCTACATAGGCCCCATGTCACTGGGTCGATAACGCAAAATAACCTAAAAAAACAAGTAATTTTTCGTTATTTGATCTAATTTTAGGATAAATTGCATTTTTTTACGTATTTCCTTGTAATTTTAGGGTTTTTTTAAAAAAATTATGTTTTTTAACACTATTTTCAGAAATTTTGCGTTTTTTTAAGGTATTTTCTGAAATCAAATGTTTTATATGAATTTTTTTGGAAATTTTACGTTTTTTTACAATATGTACAGACATTTTGTGTTTTTTTTACATTGTTTGCGGATTTTTAGGATATTTTCTGAAATTTAGCATTTTATAAGAAAATTTTAGGAAATTTAACGTTTTTTTACAAAATTTTCAGAAATTTTGTGTTTTTTTACACTGTTTCCAGACATTTTGTGCTGTTTTACAATATTTTACATTTTTATGCAGTAATTTTGTATTTTTATTATTTAAAGTATTTACATTATGTACACCGTCCTATTTTGTATTTTCACAGACTTAGTTTTCAAGATCTTCTCACTGTTTTAAAATGTTTAGATTGTTAAACTTTATTAACCAAATTTTCCCCTAATTCACATCATAAATGGGGATCTTACTGATTCCATTTTCACACTAGGGATTAAAAAAGTACCCTATTTCTTGAAAATGGTTTTGATACCCTAAACGCAGATTAACGGTGTCAGGGGCGTCGGAAGGAAAATAAAAGTGGTGCGGCCACTGGTAAAAGTGGTGCGGCCTGTAACCCATATATCAAAAATAAGTGAACAACTAAGCCGCAGAAGAAAGTAGTTACTAAAAATGAATATATGTACAGTACTATTATATGGCTAATGATAATAAAACACATATAAATCAATTAAAATTAATTAATTTTTATTTTTTTACTTGAAAAGTGGTGCAGCCAAAGCCCAAATGGCCCACACGGTTCCGACGCCCCTTAATGGTGTCACCTGATTCATATCAAAAACAACCCTAGTTCACCTTTTCTTGGTAACGCTAAGCCTGCAACATTATACTTGATTGGCCCCCATCACCACCCACCACCCCCTACTCCCGGGTAGTAAAATAAGCTTCCCAACCTGTAATGGAAAAAATGGAAGATAATATCCTGACCTTATAGACTGGACTTGTGTTGCAGCTGCTTCTTTCCCAGTCCTGAATTCATCTTTTGGCCCTTGACCAGGCTGAAGTTCAAGGGCTCAATGGGGGCCCCACGCCGGGGCCCCATGCCACACTCATTCAAGATATTTGGGTGGATGCAGGATCTTACCCTTATAATGTGAGGAGCCTTGAGGGTATAGAGTATTATGAAAACATAAAATAAAAAGGGTGTTGTTCATACAAAAATTAGCAAAAAAAATGAATCCGTATGCTGCCTAGCCAAAAAAGCATGGTTTAACCATGGTTAACCATGGGGTTTTGACCATGGTCAAACCATGGTTAACTGTGTTTTTGAAAAATGGCACCCCCATGGTCAAACACATCCAGTCACCATGGTCAAAAGCTTGGCATGTTTGACCATGGTCAACCATGGTCAAACATGCAGAGTTTGACCATGGTTAATATGATCATGTCTAACCATGGTTGACCATGGTCAGCCATGGTCA
>JXSR01S073644.1:36965-47219 GCA_000969725.1 Ophiothrix spiculata
AATTCGATGGCAAATATTTGGTGACGACACGACCAAATGTTTGGTAGGAAAAATTTTGTTTGGAGGCCGAGTATGAATTGAGCTTTACTGTAGGCCCTAATTACAATAGACACATTCTTATAAGAAGCCAGGGTCAGTCAAGTAGGTCTTAATTGTCTAAGTAAAAATGCTACTTTAAAAATATTATACAAATATTGACTGCTTTGAGGGGCATGGTTTAAATCATTTTCCCGAGGTGATCTCAAAACCATGAATAATTATAATTAATAATTTTCATGGTTTTTAGATCACTGAGGGGAAATCATTTTAACCATGCTCCGAAGAAAAAGCAGTCAATAATCTTCTTATATACCGAATATAGATTTTTGTCATTCGGTTGATTAAAAGAACCATTTTTGCACTTACAACGCCTGATGGTCAATAGTTTTGCACGTATTGCTTGTGTTACACCGGCGGTGCAAAATATGTTGAGCAGGCCTAGTGAAAAATATGCCCCGGGCCTAGTTAAATCCAAGCCCTCACTTTAAACCAAGAGGACAGTAATCTATATATGAGATATATAAAGTGCTATATTATCCCTAAAACAAAATGTTTCTACATTTTGTGCAACACCAAGAGTGATCAAACCAATCCCACAAATAATTTTCAACTTGTGCTTGTTTCGTCATTTTGAGCCACTTCATGCGACATTTTACATTAACTGTTTGTATAATGATAGAAGCATTAATTGTGCATCGAGCTGGTAAATCTAAACAGATTAATGTTGCTCCATAGAAAAATAATAATTTATCTGTCATTTTCTGATACATTGTGGTGATGAGCTTGTTGTTAAAATATTTCCTTAAGGTGCGTTTACACTGCGACGACTTGGGGTAATGACAAGCAACATAGACCTGCGAATTGCAGTTTTGAATTTACGCCCGTCATCGTAAGTTAAAGTCAGTTAACGCTCACACATGCTGCTAGCCATGCACACTATCATTACTATCAGTCATTTTCAGTAACAACTTTTTAATTGCAAATACGTTACCCTCCATCACAGTGTAAACGCACCTTTAGAGATGAAAAAAGGTAATAAAGCTTTCCAGTAAATGCCAATATATACACGACACCAGCAGTTTACTGGTAAGTTTTTTCTGTAATAGACCATATCGATAATTGACCTACTCCAGCCGTTGATGGGGTAAATTCACAGAACCGGACGGGGAATCGGAACTCACAACAAGGCCAAGTATGATAAACACACTACTTGTTCTCGCTCTGAGTTCCATTCCCCGTCCGATTCTGTGGATTTACCCCATCAACGGCGGGAGTAGGTTAATTATCGATATGGTCTATAGAAAACATCCTTCACCATTGTCTACAAGTAAATAAATAATAAATAAATAAATGCTTATATAGCGCTTTCTACTACAGATAACTGCTTTACTGGTAAATAGCAGATACATACTATAGAAACAACTAAAATTTATTATTAAAATCTTTAAAATTTCCTTTAAATCATGAACTTCACAACACAAGCAATGCATATGGATAGCAAGTGTATCACCGTTTGCAGTACTGTACTGTCGAGACTGTTTTTTCATGTCGACATGTCGCAATAATTTTTTGTCGACGTCGAGATAATGTCGACATAAAGTTGATATCAAAGAGTTGGTTTAAACAGGAAAAACAAAATTGTTTGAATAAGCTTCGTCTGCTGCAGTTGTGCTGTGTTCACCTACGTATATGCATCAATTCATGATGTGAAAAGGCCAGCCTATTTGGTGTAGATCAAAGTATAAAAAAAATGCACCGCAAAAATAGTCCGGGGGAAATGGTCTTTGTATTTACTGCCATACGTTAAAAATTTGCCGTCCGCGAAAATTACTGCGTGCGAAAAAATTGGTGTTTACAGTATTATATGTACATGTGACTTTTTCTCATGAACATGATGTCGTATTAAAATCAATTTCGCCTGGATGTGTAATCGCCATAGATTTAGAGCTGAGATCACATACTCCCCACCATTTTTTTATTCTGGCAAAGGGATCAAATTGGGGGTATCCAGGTTATTACCAATGAATGCATCACATCTTCTCATGATTCGCAAATATTGAAAACATGCACACTTTGCATGTAGGTAGGTGTATCATTTGTATATATTACTATTGGAACATTTTATCTCTTCATGCAACCAAATCTAGGCACCCGAGTTGATTTTAGTGGGAACCAAGCGTACCAGAATACCCCCAATTTGAGCTCCATGGCTGACGATGCCATTACACAGGCGGGTTTACGAGAGAAGTCTAGTATCTCCATTCTAATCTATATGGTAATTATACATGCTTTCAGCATATGCATTATAGAGATGATTTCATTAATAAATGACATTGATTAATGCCCGTGGTATACTTATAAGACGCAACTAGCGTCCAGCTAGACGCCAACAAAGCCGCTACAGTTGAAAATATTTAACTTGCTAGTGTCCGGTTAGCGTCTTCGTAGCGTCTAAAATCAGACTAGACGCTAGCTTCGCCTTGTAAGTATATCATGGGCATGAGAAGTAGCTTACCTGGTCTGAGTGAATCTGATGCCTGTTCAGCTTTGCCCAGTGTTTCATCCACACCACCTCATGCTCAAAGTACGACCCTGTAATATTCACTTCCAGCCAAAGGTCACATTTACCAATGAGTAAGGTCTGAATGGTGATAAAGCAGAGATTCCTGCTAGGATCATGAAAGGAACACAGCTCTGGTTTGGTAGCTACTATAGACACTGTGAATGAATCATAAAGTTTTATGGTTAGTACTGTTAAAGCTAGGCCCAACTTGACCACAACCCACAATACCAATGGGTCCTTTTTCTTTGCAAAATGTGGTATTTTGATGGGTCTGTTTTTCTAAATTTCAAACAAATATCAAGAAATTTGCGCTAAATTAGAGCTCTAAAAATTTCAATTTTTACATATCTTTTGACTCAAAATTTGGGGAATTTGGTATATGGATGGGTCCCTTTTTCTTGAAAATTGGTATATGCATGGGTGGTACTTTTCCAGCGGCACACCCCTACCAAAACCAAACTTGAGTACCCCCCCCCCCGGGACCACAATAGGCGATATACCAGAGTGGGGGATCAAATTTAGGGTATTCAAACTTTTGCCAAAAATTCATCACATCTTAATTGTTGCAATGCACAAATATTTAAAGCATGCTACATCTTTGCATTCACTTTTGCGTACCTCTTACATACTTTTATTTTCCTACAAGCTCTACCAAATCTCTGCACTCAAAGTTGACTTTGGCGAGACTCACACGGAACTGAATACCTCCATTTTAGCTCCATGGATGATATTGCCATTTCACCTGGCAGTGTAGGAAGTCTGGTATCTCCCCTTTATATCTATGGGGTAGGGGTCAAATATCATGTGAGTGCAAGAAAGTTGTATCTTCAATAGCTGCCATTTTTCATAAATTTGGATTGCACAATGTATAATCTCCAGTCTTGAGTCAGTGACTCTTGAAATGGTTCTCCAGATGAAGAGCCACTGAAATCAGATCAAGGAAGTTATAGGGGGGAATACGGATTCGGCCGCCATCTTTGTCGCTCATGGAGCAGAGTTATTGTACCTCCGGATATATTCGGAATTGACCCGATATCCAGGCAGATCGCGTAAATCTTCACCTGACGCATATACCGCGTGTGCATTTTGTTTCACGCGCAAACCGTGTCTGCGTTTCATGTAGCGTGGATTGCGACTTGCTCTGATTAAAGTACGCCAATTTTCCCGCTAATCCGTAGCGAAGACTCTCGAAGTGTTGCACGCGGAGCCGTAAAATGCCGGAGGTACAATAACTCAGCCTCCATGAGCGACAATCCAAGATGGCTGCCGTCCCATAGGATTTACACGGCGGGAAATCAAAATGGCGGCCGAATCCGTATTCCCCCCTATAACTTCCTTGAATCAGATAGAAATGTTGAGAAATTTGTTCAGATTCTTGTGACAAGGTGTTAACTAAATATAACTTAGGGCAGCCATTGCAGATATGACTTTCTTGCACTCACATGATGAAATGTCCCTCCCGGATAGACTAAAATATTTGGGTAAAAGGATTAACAGTGTGAGCAAAGGAGTGAAAGTAGGCAACTTACCCTGTGTGTCAAAGTAGTTTAGCACCTCGTGTTGGTGTGGGATTGCTGTGGTGTAAGGCTCCTCCTGATTATCACTAACATGTGGAAAAGACAGGCCAGACTTGACTAAAAGATAGAAAGAACAATTGACATTAAAGATATCTCTAAGATTTGATTAAAACATCAAATTACACATTAGAGATATCTTACCAAAGTGCATAAATTATTCATAAATATCTGGTCGCCATCTTTTCCAATTATGGTACAAATTCTCTTCTTAGGGATATGATAAAAGGTGTTTATCAAGTTAAAGAGGTAAGTATGAACCAGACCTTCCTCTGAAATTTGCTGAAAAGGGAACACTACTTTTCTTTTGCAGTAAATATTACCTTGACACCACTGAGGAATTATCATAGATTTAGAGCGGAGATCACAGACTTGCAGCCATTTTTATTCTGGCATGATCACAAAATTGGGGATATTCAAGTTTTTGCTGATGATGCATCATATCTTGTCACAATGCCCAAATATTGAAAGCACGTACATGCTTTGCGTGCAGATGGGCGCATCATTTACGTAAAGTATTATCTGCCGGCTTGTCTATATACGCCCAATCAAATCAAGGTTGCCTGGAGTTGATTTTGGCAGAAACCCTAATCAGACCTGAATACCGCTAATTTGGGCACCATGGGTAACAAAATCATTACATTGGCCGGCATACAAAGTCCAGGATCTCCGTTCTAAATCTATGGGAATTATGGAGGTTGACAGGAGCATACAAGAGGTACAATGCCTAGCTCAAGAGGTAAACTCTGAAGTCATGGTTGTAGTATAATCTGCTGATGGACAAAGCATATATCTCGAGACCTTTAACTTAAAACTTGGTGTACAAAAACAAAGAAACTTACCACTTCCAATCTGGAATCTTTTCTTGGCCAAAAAGTAATCCTCACCACTGTAAAGCTCGCAAGCATATATCCCATAATCCTCTTCACTCAAGCTATGGATTCCAAAATGGTTGCCATTTTCTTTGCTCCATAATGTTGTAACGAGATCCACTTCAGGTAATGGGGTCTCCTTGTGCCATACGATGTATTTGGTCATGTCAGGTATGGTTATGTAGTCAGCTATGTTGATACTTACAGGCTCACCTAAAAGGGGTTGACCAAGATCTGTAGAAAAGCACAAAGATAGTTTACATGATGGTACAAATATGTAGCGGAAGCAAACTCGATAAAAAGAAAAGGATAAGAAAGATGATGATGATGATGATGATGATGATGACTTGCAATGACGAAGTTAATGTTAATGATGATGATGATGATGATGACACCAACGACAAAGATGATGATGTTAATGGTGACGATGATGATCCAATTCTACTTACCAACTGGCAGAGGCTCGATGATGAAGTTGACAGAGCTCCTGGTGTGGACCATCTGTCCCCAGCCATGCATCCAAGCCTTGAGACCATTTCCTGCCATGTCATACTCCCTCAGCTGGTATATGGTCAGTCTCAGGCCATCAGATGAGATGCCCACATTCCGTGGCAGATGACCTGTGTCGTTCAAGCTGATCAACATCGGGGCTTTGTTGCGGACTTTTAATCTCCGATACCAGGAAACATGGCCATCAAGATTGCTATATTCCCCTGACAAAATGATCTGTTTGACAAAAAATATCAGAATTTGTTCATGTTGTTATTATTTATTATAAAGATATTATTCAGATAGACCTCCAACACTCCACTAGGCCATATACTGGCCACTGAAAGCCCTGCTTAAATTTCACAACAACATCCCAAAAAATGCATTTGATCAAGGATTGAAGCTTTTGCTCTATCAATGATGTATTAAGAAAAAATGTAAATTTGGAGCTTTGGCCTATAATTGGCCTACTCCATTTATCTGATCTATGTCGCAAATTGTAATAAAAAGTTGAGAGTCAATTAGAGCGTATAGGCCTACCATATATTTACAGGGGAGACAAGGCACGATGCCATTTTTATTCCGGCACGGAGACAAAATTGGGGGTATTCGGGTTTTTGCCGATAGCTTGCCAAGCCTTGTTATAATGCGCAAATATTGAAACATGCACACATGCGTAAAGTATTATTTGCTCAGGTTGCCTCTACGCGTAACCAATTCTCGGCATTCTGAGTTGATTTTGGTGGGAACTGAGTGGACACGAATACCCCCAATTTAAGCTCCATGGCTGACGATGCCATTATACAGGCTGGTATACTATTCCTCAAAGTTTTTTTTCAAATCAAATCATGTGAACGAGTGAAAAACAACTCTGAGAGAAACTATATACAAAGCCTGGTATCTCCCCTGTAAATTTATGGGGTATACAGAACTTTATTTTGTCCTCCTTCCCGGGGGGGGGGGGGGGGAGGGGGACACTAAAGTATAATATTGCAGGCATAGCATGACCAAGAAAAAGGTGAATTACGGTTTTAGAGGACTGAACGGTGAATCAGGTGACACTGTTTAGGGTATCAAAAACACCCTAGTGTGAAAACGGTATCAATAAAATTCCAATTTAGAGTGTGAATAGGGGAAAGAGGGTATATTTTATCCACCCTTTAGGGGTGTTTTGAAAAACTAAGTGGCTCCCTTGGCCTTCTTTCATACAATTAATCAGACCAAGAAATTCATAAAATATATCTTATGGTGCATCATGCAGAGTCACACACTTCATCACTGTAGCATTGCACGTATTCTTGAAATTTTAAAGCGTTCTTCTTGTAGCATGTCTAAAGACTGTTAAGCTAGGATTCCTTTTATCCGTTTGCGATGCGGATGCGGTGCATTTTGCACTGTAAGGGTACTGGTAGTGGTATAATTTATAGCACCCGATTGAATGGAGATGAATGGTATCAGGTTGAAAGCTGAGATTCAATTTTGTCCGTCCAGATTTAATGCGTTTTCATTTCAGTATCTTTTCTAATTGAAAAGTTTTCGCACGACCAAAACAGATGAATCGCTCCAGGGACAGATTCAAATAAACGCATGGGTTTCCGGTTGAAAACCATTATATCGATTCAAAACACACCGCATGCGAAACGCATGCAGAATCGCATTGAAAACGGACGGTCAAAATTGAATCTCAGCTTCAACTTAATTCTATTCAATCATATGCTTTTACTACTAGTACCCTTACAGTGCAAAACGCACCGCATCCGCATCGCAAACGGATAAAAGGAATCAGTGATGAAATCTGTGAATGCACCATTACTCTTATCAAGCATAGCATATTATTATGACCTCATTGGTCTTAAGACTAATACTCTGGTCACATATCCTTGCGTGAGGTTACGATGTGTTTATGGTGTCATACCGACTGCATACCGGGTAGAATTCAGCGGATACCAACCAGACACCCGTTGGTGACCGACCGGTGTCCGTGCAGAGACCGGGCGGTGTCTGTCAGCCGTAGAGATGCCAGAAGTATGCCGCAAGAATTTTATTCTGAGTCAAATTTCTTGCGACTTGTTATGATGTCTTCATCAGTTATGGTCACATAACCACCGGTTGCTGACAGGTGACCGACCGGGCATCGCAAATTATGCATTCACCGGTGTTATACCAATGTCACACCGGCATTGCGGCACTGCTGCATTGCTGTTTCTTTCCGCGTATGTGACCATATCATGACTAATTAAATCAAATACAACAAATCCAATGTTCATATCAAAGCAAATTCAACACTCCATTTTACCTGTAGATCTACTCTGTCGCCGACATTACGTTGTAGATAACAGGTATTAGATTCCTCTACAAACATCTCACAAATGTCATCTTGGTGTGCAATCTGCATTCCTTCCTCTGCAATGCAATTGGGTAAAAGAAAAAGAAAATATTCACAAATAATTAACGAAAATGATTTTACTATCGCCACTAATAAAAATATTGCTAACATTTTGACAAACTAAGATAATTTAGATAAACAGTCTTTTTTTTGGTACTTGGTTGAAGCTTTTTTTGAACATGTCCTGATGAATACTTTCAAAAAGGGAGGCATGTAGATCTATTCCGAGAAGCTGTAGGCCTTGCTAAATAGTAACCTTTGCCAGGCATCCCCTCCCCCATGCAGTGAGGTGAGCTTTCTACTCATGCTGTCATGGTTGCTTTGATTTCCCTCTTTGAACCAGGCTAACTGCTTCAAAATAGGAGGTGAGGCGATGTTTTCAAAGAGGAAAGCGTGGCTGAGTGGTTAGAGCACAGGACCTGTAATATAAGTTGTGGGTTCAAACCCCGGTGGTGGCACTGCCGGTCAGACCATGTTCTCCTTGTTTCCTTGGGCAAGACACTTTACTCTAATTATTGCTCCGTGGTTCAGAAGTCACGTAAAGCTGTTGGGCCCTGTGCAAATGCTCCTTCTTGAGGGCGCTGCATACAGTGTTTACCTAGTGAGTCTTGGCATAAAGTTGTCAGCATTACACTGTCATGTTTACAATTTTTGTGTTTTGCGGTTAAATTTAGCCTTGATATGAATTTGATATAAATAAAAAAATAAGCTTAAAAAATGTTGTAACCATAGATTTAAAGGGGAGATACCAGGCTTTGTATACCAGCCCGTGTAATGGCGTCGTCAGCCATGGAGCTCAAATTGGGGGTATTCGGGTCTACTCGGTTCCCGGGAAAATCAACTCCGACAGCCAAGACTTGGTTACGCGTACAGACAACCTGCGCAAATAATAATTTACGCGAATGATACGCCAACCTGCACGCAAAGCGTGTGTGCGTGTTTCAATATTCGCGCATTATGACACGGTGCGATGCCTTATCGGCAAGCTGTCGGTCAAACCCGAATACCCCCAATTTTGTCTCCATGCCAGATAAAAATGGGGGACATGTCTGGAATCTCCCCTTTAAATCTATGGTTGTAACAGATGAAAAGATATAATCAAAATTGATATCATCTGCAAAGTCCCCCCCCCCCCTTTTGGGGTGAGCCATCACATATAATAACTGTGTTCCCTGGGGTAACTGATATTTGTGTCTGGGTAACCACCCGACTTCCACAGGTTCTGAAGGTGACCCTATGTGAGACCTAAAATTTGACAAAATGAGTGAAATGATACCCTATCTGAGACGGTCACCATAAATTTCTACTATATCTGTTCAAATGAATACCCTATTTGAGACCATACCTGTTCAAATTAATACCCTATCTGAGACTGAACGTAAATGTGATGAAATAATTATTACAAGAAATCATAGCTAAAATGTAACTTGAACACCATTTGAACACTTTTAAGAACTGTTTCTATGTATTTGAAACCCTTTTATTGGTACCATTGTCATTAATTTAACAGTTCTTTCTAAGTTTGATACTCTATCAGGGACTTAAAAGACAAATTTGATCCCGTTTGGCCCACTCCAGAGCAGAGTGGGACGTGCATGACCGTTACCAAAACTTTAAATTACCCCTTTTTCAGTCAATTTCAAGGACAAATAGTGAAATTTTACCCCATATTTTAGGCCTATTCGGTATATAAAACAAATATTGACTGCTTTTGTTTTGGGTATGGTTAAAATTATTTCCCCTCAGTGATATCTCAAAACCATGAATAGGCCTATATGCCCTCAGGCTCAGCTTCGCTTCGGGCATATTCATCATGGACCTGGTTTTGAGATCACCTCGGGAAAATAATTTAAACCATGCCCCTCAAAGCAGTCAATATTTGTATACTATAGCTCTAGCGTGGCCGAGCGGTTAGAGCACGGGTCTCGTAATACAGAGATTGTGGGTTCGAGCCCCGGGCCGGGCGGTTTTCGTCTCCTTGTTTCCTTGGGCAAGAAACTTTACTCTACTTGCTCCGTGGTCGGACAGTCACGTAAAGCCGTGGGTCCCCTGTGCGAATGCTCCTTCATGGGGCGCTGCATACAGTGTATACCTGGTGAGTCTATATATTCATTGAACAGTGGAGCACTGGCATTCATGTCTCAATATATACTTACAACCCTGTAAAATCTAGTTAAAGGTTCTTCAACGGTATGTGTGTCTTTTTTATTTTGGTCGCTCACCTCACACACACCTATTAGTATAGGGGAGAATTCGTAAATGATAAAAGACCTTCCCGATAAAAGAGAATGTCTTCTACCCGGTCTTACTAAGTTTGCTGCAAACTAGTAA
>JXSR01S073645.1:17210-34042 GCA_000969725.1 Ophiothrix spiculata
GAGTTGGTCAAAGAAGTAGTGCGCAGTGCTTGCCGAACGGCGCTGTTAGAAGCTGGCTTCACACCAGACGACTACTTCACTGATACAGACACACCTGCTGGAGGTAAGAAAGTCGTATCTGCCATGGCTGCCCTAAGTTATATTTATTTTACAATTTGTCGCAAGAATGTGTAAAATCCCCTGAAATTTCATTGTCTTATGTCAGTGGTTCTTGAAATGGTTCTACCGTCACCTGAAGAACCATTTCAAGAACCACTGACCGAAGACTGGTGATTATACAGTGTGCAATCCAAATTTATGACAAATGGCAGCTATTGCAGATTCGACTGTCTTGCACTCACATGACGGATTGTCCCACCCTCCTTCCCCTTCCATCCTACTTGATTGAAGGCTCTTGATTGAACAGAGTGGTTAGAAGCTGTCTTCATTCAACAGTAACTTATTAAAACATGAAAAGTTAATGTTTTAAACGTATCAATTCCTTATGATTTCAAACTTGTAATGAGTGTTGAAACCACAGTGAGAAACTTGTAAGAATTTCTTTTAGTGAAATGTGTCTGGGATATCTAAATGTAATTTCCTGATTTCAAAGAGTCCGTTTTGTTTGGTCAGTGAGTCTTAAATATGCCTGCCCCGGCACAGCAAATAGAAGTTGGGAAATTGGTATTTCTAGCTATACATATGAGGATTTAGGTGTGAGGCATGATGGGAGCTAGGGGCAGTCAACTTTTGTTTTGATAGAAGTGTAGTACCTAATTTCATAACCAGGGGCTTTTGGAACCTAGAATTGATTCTGCAAAGGTGATATCTATATGAACTGAAATAGCCCTAAAAGTTACCATTGAGAGCTAAACTTTGAGTACCTCAACTAAAACGTTTTGAAATGTATGTTGCAAAAGTTTCCTAACACGACAAGCTACTTCCTTTTTCCTTAGAGAAATCGTGCACAAATGAGCAGATACCAATGCTCTTGCGCAACAGAAAGTAGTATCTACTATATCAAACATACGTAGCTACATCCTTTTAGCATGGGAGTGGATTGAAGTGAAATTGCATGTTTAAAGGAATTATGCACATACTGCGTTTTGACTTTGTGGGTCATGTAGTCATGTAGGCCTGGGGGGGGGGGGGGGGGCACTCAAATATAATGTTGCAGGCATAGCTGAAAGGTGAATTAGGGTTGTTTTTGAGTACTGAAGGGTGAATCAGGTGACACCATTTAGGGTATCAAAAACAGCAATTTTGGGGCAATTTTCAAGAATTAGGGTACTTCTTCAAAACCCTAGTGTGAAAACAGTATCGATAAAATCCTGATTCAGGGAGTAAATAGGGGAAAAAGGGTATATTTTGGCTTCAGAACCCTTCACCCTTTCGGGGGTGTTTTGAAAAACTATGGTCACGATATGCCTGCAACATTATACTTGAGTGCCCCCCCTGGCCTGTAGGCAAGTTGTGACATATGGGGACCGTATGTGGACTACTTTAACACATCCCTGTACCATCTGTCTATGTCAGTACTCCAAAATATTTTGACTTTGATCTTTCAGAGGAGGGTCCTCCAGGGACAGCAGCCTCCAGCTATCTGATGCAGAGTACATTTGACATGGATATCTATGGTGATGCGCCGGATAAGATGACCTACACAGAGCAGGCTAACAAGAGAAGCCACTGCAGGAGGCTCACATGGTATGCCTGGGGCGGGGGGGGGGGGGGGGTGGCACCCAACTTTGGTTTTGGTAGGGGTGTGCGGCCCGATATCTGAAAAGGGGGTCTAGAGAACCGAAGGGACCGAAAAAATGACCCTTCAGAGCTAGATTTTTGGGCAAAATTTGGGATCTGGAAGCAAAATTTTTTAGAATTTTGCTTGAAATGAGGTCTTGAGAACTAAATTTCAAAAAATGAGGCTAGCCTATATAGGGAACTGAAAATTTTTGAAATAAGGCTTGCGAACTAAAGGTTGGGCTTGAAATGGGGGTCTAGGGAGCGGCCGCACATACCCGTATCACCTTTCTATGTCAGTGCCCCCCCCCCCCCCTGGGATGGTATGTTGGTCACATGCTTGTGTTTCTTCGTAGGGCTGTATTGAGAAGACTTGGAATCGTAATAAGGCCAAGAAAAAAAATGTTTAACCGACCCAAAAAATGCGCATAGAAATTAGAGTTGCATTTCTGCGCATATGTCTAAAAGTTATCACCTGAAAATATTCTATACTTGGTGATAATGAGCTAATGAATAATTGATTCGGAATATTTTATTGAGATTTGTACTAGTGATGCATTCTTATATGGTCCATAAAATCAACCATTTCTATCGACTGGAAAATCAGATATATGATGAAATATGGATTTCATATTGAATAGATAAGGCACCCAAACAAGCATAAATTATGATTATTGACCGTTTGATATAAAAAAATCTTTTTTTGAGCGTTCATAAGCTTGCAGATATACTATTAAAGTGCAGACAGTGTATATGATCCCACAGGAAAGCGGATACTGTATCCACTCGTCCAATTCAACTACTCATTTTCTGAATTTAGATCATGTTACAGTTGAGCGCTTTCATACTAGCATGCCAAAAATTGTTAAAATAATTTAAATGAAGTATTGGTCATAGAGTATGACTATTTGTCAAACCTTTGGAAATGGGGATTTTGTTAATTTAAGGATATTGTCAGATGGAAAATAGTTGAATTAGACGAGTGAATAGGGTAGGTTTTATGTGTTGTGTTTAGTAGCAATTATTTTTTAAAGCTTACCTCTGGTTCTCTAATTTGTTGTAGCTTTATTCGCTTGGCTGACTATCTCATTGTCAACACGATGCATGTATTGGCGGTCAATTCTGTCACATCGCTCCTGAATTATCTGAAGGAACAACTGAATAACACCCCTAATCCTGACCAAATCAGAGCTCTTAATGAAGCTATACCAGAGCCAACGGATGATGACGATGATGTTGACTCTGACACCGATGAGAAGGTAAGAAGCGCAGATTCCAGACTACTGCTCCATGTATACAGCACCGAGCCATTGTGTGGTTCAAGTTGGCCATCATTTGTAGATGTTTGTATACTTTGGTTCTGAAACAGTTTCAACACCAATTAGCCTTTATGGTGTTCAAAAAAATGGGGGCAAAGTTTTAGATTATCTCTTAAGAATCTATGGTAAGAGCAAGCTACTGCTGCTAATGCTGATGATGATAAGGAGGATGATGAGGATGAGGAGAAGAAGGAGAAGGATGAATGCATGATTATGATGATATGATGATGATGATGCCGATGCTGCTGCTGCTGATGACAATGACGATAACGACGATGATGATGAGTTTTTCTTTTGACCCAGCGTGCCATTACGCAACGCTACATCCTAACCCTAGGTCCGATTTTCACAAAAATGGTCTTAAAAAGTCAAGAAGTTTCAGCGCGAAAAAATAACAACCAGTGGAGGTATAACAATAAATGTTGGAGGGGGGGGGGACCAGCTCTTTAAGGGTTAAACCAATCAATACTAACAGAAATCTTTTTTAAAATCACGTTCTGTTGTCTTACAGGCACCCAGTGCTGGCGCCAATACAGCGGCGCCCTCAATTGCGGGTACCAACGCAGGCGGTGCTCTCCAGGAGGAGCCAGAAGCTGTCTTACCACCACTGTATCTGACAGAGTTTGTGCTGGAACCAAACCAGATATCATTTGAACCTGAAGGTGACGATTACCAGGAAGGAGTGATGGAAGTCATCAAAGAATTCCAGGAATGTGTGCTTGGCGTGGAGAATCTGGTGCCGGACATGTACTTTGATGCTTTCACAAGGTAAGACCTTAAAAAATTGCATGGTAAGGCAACAAAAAAATCCCAAACCCTGTTTTACGAGCGAGCAGACCTTTCAAGTAAGGTCGGTCGGTCGGGGAAATTTTTTTCTTTAAAAATTGTTTGCCAGTTGTTGTTCCAAACAGTACTTATAACAAAATGCCAGCAAAGTTTCATTTCAAGACAATGATAGGAAATATGAAATAAATCAATAGAAAATATAGGGCTTACTGCTGTGTAAACGTGTTTATCTCAGTTATAGGCCCTACTTTTTAGGCGCGGTTCCCAATTCATGACAATGGCTTTTGAGTCATACGAAAGGGCTTGACTCAATGGTCTTGCATCATGATGCAGAAAATATTAAGTTCATGATTCAAAGATAGATGTTAGTATAGTGTATTGAATGATGCAGAAAAATTGCATCAGGGCCTTTATCATTATAAAGACTACTTCAAAGGAGTTATTATGCGTTTCTCCTAATATTTTTGTGTCATGACTCAAAATACATTTCGTCATAGTTCTTGCGTCAAAGCCTTCCGAATGTCGGAAGATATTCCATCATGAATTGGGAACAAGGCCTTACTCCCTGACAACCTTTGAAGGACCATAACTTGGAAATTGAGTAAAATTCATTGAGGTGTCATTTTAATCCTTATAACATGGTCTTTGCAAATATTTAAAAAAGTGAAAATGACAAGAGGCTGCATTTACGGCTGGTTTGGGATTGACGGTCTCATATTGCATTACCCATACATTATCACTTTTATTTTATGAAAATTGTGTAAATTCGTTTTGAATATGAAATATTCCCACCCCCACCATTGACCAAATTTGTTTCTGTTTCTATGTCTTTGCAGACCAATAATCAATGGCAAGTTTGAAGAAAAGACTGCTGGAGATGGCCCAAGCCTGCCCTCAATGTTTGAAGATGACAGACACTTGCAGGGAGTTATTCAAGAAATCAGGGTGAGTGAAGGACAGTTTTTTGTAGCCCATGTTATATTTATATTGTTAATTTACTGGTAAATTAAAAACTGCGGTAAATTAGGGTAAATTAATGTAACACTTTGTGGTGGAAATGCATTTTTGACGTTTTTAGCTACTTCGAAGGCATAAATCAGAGTCATATTGGCATTAAAAGTATGACAAACCATAAACGACCAAGTAGAACTTGACAAGTCCTATCCAAAAATGGCAATATTGGAAGAGAAAAGGGCACTGGAAGGTTTTTATGGACCAAAGCTATTTGCACCGGATTTTTTTGGAATGTGCCCTATAGATAAACACATTTGAATATCAGCAAACCCATGTTGATGGTCACTCAAAAATACAACAAATATCACATAATGAAACTTTGCAGGTGTTCAGATGATATATAGCATAAATATTGTGAATCTACAAAAAAAAATCAGATTACTTTGGTGAAATTTAAAGGGTTTTCCTTAATTTGCGCTTGATTCTGGTAATACAAAATTCGGCTGTGACTGAAATGGGGCGTTATTACTTCAGCATCCAGTATCTTGAAATTTTTGCCTTGATGGTGTGCTTTTATCATCATTTTGTGTGTTAGAAGAGATCATAATCATCTGAGAAAAGGCAATGTTGAAGCAACCAGTTGCTTTATTATTAAGTTTTAAGGTGTTTTTAGGAAGCCATTTTGTACAGTAAGTCAATGGGAAGCTATTTTGAGGTGTGTCGCCTGCAAATTAAGTAAGCCTCAAAGTTGTTCTGTGGTGGACAGGCACTTATCATGGCAAGAATGAAGATTCTTGTTCTGTTTTATTCTCAACAAAATTTGATTTTTCAGTGCAGCTAGTCTTGAGTGCTGTAGATATTGATGAGATGGAATTATCCATAGAATTGTTTAAGAGAAAGTACAGATAGAGACTATTTGCACCCTAAAAATTTGGCTAGATTAGGAGATAACGCCATGCCTGGACTGACGCTGTGCGAGTGCGTAGTAACCTAACACTGTGTTCCAGTCGCACTCTAAAATGACTCTACTACAATGCCATACCCATCTTACATTTTCTCTCCAAGTTGTGCATATGCAATCAATAGCGCTTGATGAGCTAAATAGTTGCAACTCACAGTCAAAGTACTTGTAAGATGCTGGACTACGATATTATATCAGGCTTGTTCAATTAAAACTGGATAGTAGGTGCTATGCATCTCTCAATTTATAGAGTTAATGCATTGATCCTAGGAAAACACTATTATTGCTAACATAGAGATTTTTGTATATCGCTCTTTTCATAGGATTGTATCAACAAAGCGTTTGATGCAGCCAACATGTATGCCGATACATTTGAGCCATTCAGAGAGTTCTTCAGAGAGAATGAGAGTCTTGATCTAGAAGTCATCAAGGAACAAGATCATGGTAAGCTTAATCAAATTCAAATTTTTTAGAACCATTAATATTGACATAAGAGGGCCCTGTATTGTAGTGGTTAGCGATCTCGCTTCGCACGCATTGGGCTCGGGTTCCATTCCATGGGAGGGTTGTCTTACTGGAATGGAATCTCAGAATCTTTGCCTAGATGTCTTTGTCTGACATGGTGGGAGCATAGGGTCAGATATTCGATCTTCTCCGCCCCTTACATGAAGTATTTAGAGTTGGGTAAATATTTCATGAGAGATTGTCATCCTTCGGAGGGGACGTAAAGCCGTCGGTCCCGTGTACAGAAAAGTCATACCTGTACATGTAATCGCAGTCAGTATTGTGAAGAGTAGGGTATTTTACCCCTGATTGTTCCCAACATCGTTTCAGTCAAATTCTGGACTTATCTACTGTGCATTAAATACACCATCAGTGAGTCTGGCACATTAATTGGAAGAAGAAGAATATGTTAGATAGAAGAAAAGCTTAGATCTAAATCATCAAAGAGTAAGGTCATTACAAGATTTGAAATCGTGATCAATGATTACAGTGATAGAGAGAATGTAAGTCTAGATCATAGTAATGAATCAAACAGTAGCTATAATGATTAGAATGTCTATCTGCATGTAACCAAACCATCCCATTGCTACACTGCAGCTTTAGCAATATAGCTTTATATAGCTTTAAAAAGTGATTGAGTCATTGACTCTGAACATGGAGACAATGTGTATGGACTTAAGAGAGTTCCCTAGAAGACAAGTTTGGATCTAAAAACATCAAACAGTAAGATCATTTAAGCAGTCTACGTCCCTTAACATTCTCTTCTATGTATGTATGCTTTTCTTACAACATTGGGCTTAAAAATGTATTTAAGATAAACATGTTTAATTTCCAAATTTCAGATGTTGAATTTTTCTCCAAATCTTTGCGTCGCTACCATCACCAGAATGCTCAAGCCGAAGCTATTAAAGAGAGGTGTAGCATTGGCATGCTGCTAGTAGACTCTTCACAGATGAAGAATAAACTTATTCCATCACCACTGAGATGCCTGCATGTAAGTAATAAGATATGTACTGTGTTGGAGTCTAGATTGAAGATACTGTCCTATTAATGTATTCTTAGTTGTCAGCTATTGACAAATAAAATAAACTTGGATTATTTATTTGTAAAGAAACATTACTACAAATACAACTTTGCATACAAGTATTCGAGGATTAAATATAGCTAATGGTGTAAAAATTGTCGATTTGTCTGGAGAGAAATTTGGGAATGAAAAACAGAGATCTCTGCAGAGTTTCCAATTCCAGCCTGTAGAAAAACTTAAGTCTACTGATTGCCTTTTGATAATGGAATCAGCCGTTAAGTAGATCCGAGATGTTTGACTTAGGGCGTGTTCACACTGACAAATTTAGTCATGACTATATTCTCGCTCATGAGCTACTCTTGACCAAATTCTCAGTGTGAAGGCAATTTTAGAAAGTGTCTCGCTCGTGATCAAAAGTGAAGCGCCACTAGTTTTAACGCGTAAGTCGTGTCCCAGTGTGAACGCAATTGATAAGTTGTCTCGCTCTAGAGCCGCTCACGAACGAGAATATAGTCATGACCAAATTTTGTGTGAACACGCCCTTAGGCAGGAGCAGACATTGAGCATCTTGTTTACATCCGGGACCTTTGCTCAATTATCAGGGTGAAAACAAAAGCTGACTTCCCATGCAACTCTATGGAGAAAATACTGGCTCTTATGTGGTTGATTTTAGCAAACTTTCAAAATATTTTGATGCCAGAATCATGTGAGATATGTGGTATTCAAAACAGAACAAGATGACAAACAGCTTGATCATTTCACTGATTTCCTTCTCGCAAAAAAAAGGAAGAAAATGAAGGGATGCCTGGTTGAAGTATTGATTGTTCTCACCGTTCATGAAGTCCAAAGTGAGTGTTTTTTAGATCATTGTGCTGCGTATGATGTAGGCCCGCTTACGGCTATATGTATTAAAATGAGCTCTGTTTTCTCAACAAAAATCAGAATCAGAATTACATGTATATAAATATATGTATATCTCTCTATATTTACAGGTTATCAACAAGATGCTACCGACGCTTGCCAAGAAGGTGACGGATGCATTGATAGCGGAATGCCAGGATGCGCAGTACAAGCTAGAGGTCATCCCAACATCAACCATTGAATTTGTTGACAGCTTGACCTTCCTGGATATCATCCAAGAAAGAGTGAGTCTAGTCTTTGTTAAGTTTGACCTTTGTGTGTGGGTGTGGGGTGGGGGAGTGGTGTAAGGCAACGTTAAAAGCTGCAACCTTGTGGTGTGGGCAGGTAGACCTTTCAAGTAGGGTCAGTTAGTTAAGGCCTGCAAGTTTGTTCTTTTTAAACTTTAATTCTTCTCTGGGGTTTTAGCCCCAAAATCTGAATAATTGGGAGAAAAATGAAAACAAGTAATAGATAACATTTCTGATATAGTTTGTACAACGTTTGTAAGTTTTGGTAAAAAATGTTTGATTTCAAATGATTTTTGGCAAATTGTAAAGGAAAAAACCTTTCAAAGTGCAAATTGTTGGTTGGTTAAGCAGATTAACCAGTTTTGTTTTTATTGCCTAAACATTGGGTTGGTTGTTAGAATTTCACCTTCTTGACAATGTCCTGGTCCTATGCAAGCACTGTTGTTTTGTATAAAATATCAGGCGAAAAATGACGAAACTTTTGGTCATATGATTGCAAAGGGCATAAACTTGAAAAAAGGTGTAAAAAGGATCTGTTAAGTAAATTTCAGACATCAAAAGTTAGATTAGTCAACATGCAAGTATGCTGACAAATAGTTAGGCAGAATACTTAATTCTTAATGGTATTATAAATTTATTATTAAAATTTTAGGTTTGATTTTGGTTTTACCTAACTTGAAACTTCAAGCATGATATTTCCCGTATCAAGTTTTTAACACAACTTTCCAAAAAATATGAGCAAATGAGTAATACGTATTTACACATACCAATGTAATTTCTGATGTTATGATTGATTGAGAAAATGCACCTGGTAGTGAATACTGTTTTCAGTCCTGGGGCCGATTTCACTAACATTTAGCGATGGTCGCTAACCCCATTTTGATCGCTAAACTCCAAAAACGATCGCAAATACCCGCTATTTAGCGATCGTTTTAGGAGTTTATTGATCAAATAGGAGTTAGCGACCATCGCTAAATGTTAGCGAAATCGGCCAAGGTCATTTTTTTTTCTTGGAGCTTGTGCTATTGCTGCAAAATGAAGTAAGTACACATGGAAACATTTGACCGAACCCATCTATAGGTAAATATAAACTGGACAATTTAAACAAAAACCCATGGTAGGGGCTGCATTAACAAACAATATGGCCCTGTGCTCTGGATTTGTGTTTACACTGCCCATTAAATTCTTGTTTGGCCTATAATTTGTCTATTTCAGATTGATCCTCTGGAATCAGAAGCGAGCATAGTCAAAGACATGTATGATTTGATCGAGAAATACCACGTGCCGTCGCCACCTGAGGACTTTGCTGTGTACCAGACTCTGTCCCCATCAGTTACCGCTGTGAGGAACGCTATCGATAAGGCCGTAGGAGAGAGGGATGCCAACATCGACAAATTCTGCAACCATCTGGATAAAGACATCTCTGAGCTGACTAAAGATGTCAGGAGTGTCAAGCAAGAGTCACAGGTGAATTAACAGTTTTGTTAGAAAATATAACGTTGGCCCCACAACAAAACCTTGTATCTCACAATTTTGGTCAAAATGAGTTTTTGGTACCATTTTGTAGCTAAGAAGTCAAACTTTGTTGTGACAATACCTTTTAAGCCAATCTTCATCCTTAACCCCCTGGTGACCCAATTTTCAAAGCTTCTAAAAATCTCATGATAAAACCTCGTATCTTTTCTCAGACATATGAGGTTTTGCATAAGAAATATAATAACATTATAATGTTTATAATGTTAAAAACCTTGTAACTCACATAAAAACTGCATTTTTTTACTTTTCGTGCTTAAAACCTATACCTTCATAAATACCTTCATGATTACCACAATGATAACAACCATTTCAAAACTGATGTTTGTAGTGCTGTATACATAGTTTCCTGGCCACTAACATAAGTCATATTTAAGAGGGTATTTTTATTTCACATGCAAAATTAGTTCATTCAGGGAACAGTTTAATTTTGGGACGGGTCACTCTCATTGAAAATGAGGCCCACTTAGTGTGGTTAATTAAACACTGCATTAATCAGATGATTTGTGTAGAATTTAACTTCACATGGGTTGCATTAGAATTCAACCAACTATAATTACACAAAGCTTTTCAAGTTGAGTGTACTCAGTAATGTTAAGTATGATTATTAGCTATCTTAAGTGGCACACAATTTACTTAAGGCCCAAAAAAAAATGTTTGGTTGCCCTCCACCGACTGACCCTATTTTTCAGCCCGACCCAACCTTTTTTTTTATTGAAATTTTTTTTTCCTAAAAAAATATGCAAAACATGCAAAAAAAAAGTTATATTTTTGCTTTTTTCGATATTCAACCCTCAAAATGTGTAGGATGTCCCAAATCACTACAAGAAGTATTTGATTGTTTTGATATGGATGTTGCGGGCGAAGTTGTGAAGGCTGGAGTGGCCGATCGACCTAGCAGTCCGTGGAAGAGTTTTAAAAAAAATTAAAATAAAAAAAAAAAAACACGACCGACCGACCCTCTCTGAAAAAAGCTGTGGAGGGCAACCAAACAATTTTTTTTGGCCTAAGACATGAGTAAAGAATGAGAATACATTGTTACAAACTATGCAGTTGGACATGTTATGAGCTATTCTCTACGTTGTTTCAGTTTAATCTGAGCAAGAATTCTTTTGTGCATACGGACCCTGTAGTTTGAATTTCAAATGGGTTCAAAAATGTGAAGAATCTTATTATATTATGCTCATATGAGAGTTACATGATCATTTATTTGACTTCTATCTTTTGACAGAATCCTCTAATACTGGATGTGAATGCAGATCAGGAGAAGGTTAAGACTATCTTAACTAAGATGGCTAACAAGTTAGAGTCATTGCAACAACAAGCGTTCCAGTATAAGAACTTCCAGAAAAATTTCAAGGTAAGGGTATACACCAGGGATTCTCAACTAGTCCTTACAATGCGCCACATGAATGAGAAAATTATAGAAAAAGCGCCAAACTTGCCTATTTCTCAGCGCATTTCTAATGTATTTCTTTGTTTTATAGAGAGCGTCAAAGCGCCAAATTTGGCACGTGCGCCGCTAGTTGAGAATCCCTGGTATACACAGTAGATTTACAGGGGACATACCAGACTCTTTCGGCTTGGAGACAAAATTGGGGTATTCATATTTTTTGCCAATGATGTATCGCATCTTAGCAGTCAAGTTAGCTCAATCGGTAAGGCGCTCGCTTGCGGTGTGGAAGGTCCCAAGTTCAAACCCCGCTGGTGCCAAAAGTTGAGTGTGCTTGAAATTCCCTTTGACAAGGAACTAACTGCTTATTGTCTCGTGGAAACCCGTACGAAACTGGGGGAGCTGATCCGGGCAGCGATGGTGCGTATGTGGGCTGATCAAGGTTCAGCGCACCTAGAGGTTGTCGCAGAACCTGAAATGATGCTTGGTGTGGAATGGAGCTTACTTGGGCCACAATGGTCAGCGAACACATGTAAAGTGTGCAGAGGCCGAGTGGAATTACAAATCTGGGAGGCATAGCGCACTATAAATCCCCAGTATTCTTTTTTTTTTATCTTGTCAAAATGTGTGAATATTGAAAACACACACACACACACACTTTGCATTCAGGTTGGCGTCTCATTCATGCGGAGTTGATTTTGGCGGAAACTGAGTGGACCCAAATACCTCTAATTTGAGCTCCGTGGTTGCCGACGCCATAACATGGGCCAGTATACAAAGTCCGATTTTCTTCCCTGTATATCTATGGTATACACCGATCTGCACTGATGTCACATACAGCCACTTGACCCTCAAATAGCTGATATCAACTTCTAGCACGTGAAGACAGTTTTCAGTTAAAAATCTCCAAAAATTTGATTATATTGGCACATCATTTGAGACTTGCCAGTAAAACAATGTATTCCGGTACCTTGCTGACATTGGTTTCAAGCATTGCCCTAGAAAATCACGGTTTATTCGATTGAACGCAGCACATGGAGAGAAGAAAGTGTTTTTTTTTTACGTTTGTCACGATTCTAGTCCAATACTAGGATCATGACCGCTATGAAAGAGATCGTTACTGGTGTATGCTACGTCTGGTGCCTGAGTCTGTGTAAGATTATAATCTCCCAATGCTTGGGTTGCTCTGTAACTGACATCATATTCAAGTACGTTTTCTTGTGCCTTAGGCCAAAAAAAACAAATTTGTTTGGTTGCCCTCCACTGACCGACCCTATTTTTCAGCCCAACCCAAACTTTTTTTTATTGAAATTTTTTGTTTTCCCTCAAAAAGATGCAAAACTTACCGAAAACTACAAAGAAAAAATGTCATATTTTTGCTTTTTTCAATATTCAACCCTCAAAATGTTTAGGATGTCCCAAATCACTACAAGAGGTATTTGATTGTTTTGATTTGGATGTCGCAGGGGAAGTTGTGAAGGCTGGAGCGGCCTATCGACCTAGAGGTCCGTGGAAGAGTATTGAAAAAAAAACACAAAAAAAACCAACAGACCAACCCTCTTTGAAAAAAGCTGTGAAGGGCAACCAAACAATTTTTTTTGGCCTTAATATTGTCTTTTTTGGCACTGTAGGAAAGTCATTCTGCTATTGAGACTGATTGAATTAAGAGTTCATCTTTGGTTGGTCAATACCGCTAGGAATAAGATTTTATGTGAAGCACATTTGAATTCAACCAAACTTACCTACCAAATTGTTTCCCAATTTTCAGTAAAGACTAGCAAAGACATTAGAAATGATAACTTCTTTAATCTTATATAGATTTTTTCTACTTGTTACCAATTTTACAATAACAATGACTGTTTGATATTTTGATATTCAGGTTGAGGTGACTAAATATGAGGAGCTTGAGGAGACTCATGCTGAGCTGAAATTGAAGCAGTTACTATGGGACTCCCTAGAAGAGTGGGATAAAATGGCAGCAGAATGGACAGATGTAAGTCAACATTCTTACAAGGCTATGTATAGAGATTTGTATTGTAGCTTAGCCATCAGGATTTTAGACTTGATTCAAGTCGTTGTGCTGCTTTTGTCTGAGATCTAGAAAGCCTAAGCTCAATGTGAATTTCAACTTTCTTATTGTATTTCATCTAATTTTTTAAATTTGGTTTTAGACATTTTCATAGACACTAGTAGGCCCACAAACTAAAAATTCCAAAAAAAAAAAAAAGGCCAACAAGTTACAAACCCAAGTATATACACATGAACACTAAAAAACTGCAATAATTTATCAGCTACAAACCCTCAAAATGCACTCATCAAAGTAAAAAATTCTGACATAATACCACAATAGTAATAGTTCATAAAAACAACCAAATACTAACTCCATAAAAAGAAAACAAGTTACACCCCAATAAGTATGCAATACCCATGATTAGCCATTGTAGTACATATGAAAGTGACAAGGTTCCCTCTTGTATATTCCTACATATAGGAAGCCCTGGCCATATTTAGCTAAATTTATCCTGTCCTGATCAGGTCATATGTCTGCTATATCAGATCACAGATTTGTGGTCAGAATTTGTTGATAAGTCTGGTTTCTCTTTTCTATATGCTGGCACGAACACATCTGAGTAATGGTGGTAATCTATGGTGATAATAGTGATAACATACAGTCACTGACTTTAGCCAAGCCTTGGTCCAGGCTATCAGGATTTTAGCCAGAATATAAGACAAAATTTATTAATTACATGTCCATTTGTTTTTTCGGTCACAAGCTACTTCCTATGTGGTAGTTTTGACTATTTTCCTACAATATTTTAACCAGAATGCCAGTGAGTGTAATGAAACAAATACTGCATGTCTATATTGTTGAAGTAGGCAATCTATCTATCCCTCAGTACTGGTTATGAGACTATTTTTCCTTCGTCTGTGGCCTCGGAATAATAATCACGTAACCAATACCTCGCGAAAGATCAATTGCACTACTTCACCTTTATTCATGTAGTACTTGTATATTATCTTGCCTGTCATATATATTATCTTAATTTTAACTTGTAAGGGTGTAGGTCCTGTCTAAAGTATTTATTCCAATGAATATTGTAAATTAAAATCAAACTAATTAGGGGCATATCTTGGTGGATTCAAAGGCGCATATGTTGTGGATCTGCAAAATTAAAAATGGGGAGAGTTGAGAGAAAGAAATGAGGAAAATTGAAAATGGATTGGAAAATAGCAAAGTATCACCAGACAACATTGAGATAAGGTTCAAAATGAAGGGAACAAAATTTTCAAGAGGGTTTTGTCCCCGGGGGGGGGGGGGGGGGGGGAACCAAATTTGGTTTGGGTAGGGACGTGCCTCTGGGAAATTTGGAAAGCCACCCATCCAAATACCAATTTTTAAGAAAAAATGACCCATCCATATACCAAATCTTCTAGATTTTGAGCAAAATTTAATCAAAAATCTAATTTTTTCTGCCCAAATTTGCTCTATTTTTGCAAATTATTCTAACATTTGGAGAACTTAGTCCAAATTTGCGGCATTTTATTTCGGAAAATTTTGAAAAGAAAACCCATAAAAATACCTCATTTTTCGAAGAAAAAGGACCGATTGGAATACCAGAAAGCCTGATTTTGCTACCCGAATTTGCGGCACGTCCTCATAACCCCTTTTGTACTAAGTAGCCCCCCCTGGTTTTGTCCCCTGGACCCCACTTGGACCTAAAGCGACCTCTGTTAGCTCTTGCTATTGGGGCTCTAAATCATAACTGTATACGTCCCGGATGATTTAGATCACAGGCTAAAGCATTCTTTATTTTTAATAATTTTCAGTGTGAATTTGAGCAGTTGGATCCTGAGTCACTCTCAGGACACGTGGCTAAGTATGGCAAATCTGTGCAACAGTTAGAAAAAGGACTACCGCCAAACCATGTGGTACCGAAACTCAAGGAGAAGGTTGAAGATATGAGAGAAAAGGTTAGTAAGGGAATTTATCAAAATGTGCTTGTGTGATTTTATGTATATACAGTTTGATTATTAAGGGAAATTTTTTGTTTTTGTTTTTGTATTTTTGTCTAACTTAATGGATTGGTGTACAACTGCACATTGTTTTGAGTTATGGATTTAGGTATTCAAACACGCCACAGAGTTGTTCATCGCGAATCAACAACGATGCATCCACCTGAGCGTGATAGAAATACGCCGACACATCGGACCCACCTTTCAACAACGAAAATCTTTCTGAAAACGTATGAATTAAATTCTAAATGTTTTTTGAATTTAACAGCTAGGCCTACTCATCTTTTTTAAAAATATTTAGTTTATCTGAAGCAAAGTGTTAATTTGTGAATGTTTGCCGCTTTGACATTCTCAATTTTTCCAAGCACCAGGCTTTTGCAGTACTATAAGTGCCCGTCACACGATGATCAGTGCGCAGACTTTTGTGTACTGCGTAAACGCACTTTCGTAAATGCCGTGCTGTGCGTAACGTGCTAATTTGAATATCAACTATGGATTGATCACGAATCAACAACGGTGCGCTCCTGTATAAAGAGATACAGTGAGTTGTTGAAACCAATATTATAGCTCATTGCTGGTCACACATTTATGTGAATTTAAAACATGATTGATATGTCAGTTTTATGACAGGAAAATACTCATTATTTGAAAATACAAACCTGTATTTTAACATACAATGTTTCAATTTAGATATGGTATATAAAATTGCATTGGATCACATTATGGCCTCTGACTTTTGTAGAGGTGACTTAGAAATCGTCATGTGAGTGCAAGAAAGTCGTACCTGCAATAGCTGCCATTTGTCATGAATTTTGATTGCACACTGTCTAATCTCCAATCTTGGGTCAGTGGTTCTTGAAATGATTCTTCAGGTGACGGGTGTCACCTGAAGAACCATTTCAAGAACCACTGTACTGACATAAGACAGGGAATTTTGAGGGATTTTTCACATTCTTGTGACAAAGTATAAAATAAAAATAACTTAGGGCAGCCATTGCAGATACGACTTTCTTGCACTCACATGACGAAATGAGGCTCCGGAAGGGGATTTCAAAAATGTATGTACATGTATGGGTCTGGTAAAAAATGTGATCATCTCATCTCTATAGGACTCAATAAGGCCTAAAAAAATTGTTTGATTGGCTTAACCCGACCGACCCTACAGACACTGTCTTTTAAGGCGCGAGAGCGCGATGGCGCGCTGCTGCGCGCCTTAATCTATTCCAGGTAGCGCGATTTATCGCGCGCCTCGCTTTTATGTGCCATATTATAAAATTCGCAATCGAGTTATCATCGCCCGAGTCTGAGCTTTGAAAACCCCGAAACCGCCGATTTAGATTGCTCCACGATCTATCAACATTGGCATTTTTTCCTTCTTGCAAGACTGATTAAATTCAACGTGCAGTTTGTAGATCTTGATTGCTCCCCGATCTATCAACATCAGGAATTTATTCTTCTTGCCAACATATGAACATCG
>JXSR01S073645.1:43022-54994 GCA_000969725.1 Ophiothrix spiculata
TAATTGCATCAATATGATTTTTCCAGGTTAAGTTTTCGTCAATAATGACTCCAAGAAACTTTGTAAAGGATACTCTTTTCAATGACATGTTATCAAGTTTTACATTTAGTAAACATTTTTTAGAAACAACTTCATGAAATTGGGACATATTATCTGTGTCATTTGTATCAATCAATTTGTTCGTGCTATGAGATGTTCCAAATACCATATAATTTGTTTTACTTGCATTTACAGACAACTTATTGGCTTTGAACCAGTGACATAAAGACCTAGGTTAAAATAAAAATCATGCTTGAAATAAGAGAAAGAACCGTCTTCCATTCATCTTAATAATGGCATCACAATAAGAAACACCACCTAGGGTGTTATTCTAAGACAACCTGAATAATGTTGAAATTGTTGAGTTCCAAAGTAAACGAGCGAAGCGTAGTGAATTTCTTAAGTGTTGATAATTGTGGCGACCACATCGTCGAAAGTACGTTTCAACTGAGGTGACTATTATAATCTAAACTTGATCATATCACAATTTCTTTTAACAATATAAAGATATGCGATGTTCATAACGTACCAAAGGTTTGTTTTTGTACTCATACATCATATGGTTTTCACTAATTAAGCTTAGACTTGTTACTGGTAAATCAAGCCTGTGTATCAAACAGTGTGAGTATCGATAACGTTATCGACATATCGAATGTTTGTTTTTCGACATATCGATACTGAAAGAGCCTATCGATAACAGCACTATTATTAGCCCTATAATAGAAAAATCTCAAAATATTTTGAAAAGTGGCATCGAATGATGTTGAATGTGTCCATACTGCACTTGATGCTCAATTCCCTTTTATTAACTTAGTTGTTGGAATTCTTGTTGGCCATACAGAGGTAGCAGCAACATCAGGCACCAATGACATCCTTGCCATGCTTAGTCCAGAGGGAGAGAAAGTTGGCTTGGGTAAAGGCCTCAAGGCGCGCGGTAACGTGGAAGACTGGCTGGGTAAAGTGGAGGAAGCAATGGTGGTGTCATTGAGGAGGACTACAAAGGCGGCATTGGCTGATCTGGAGACTAGAGCTAGGGAGGAGTGGCTGCAGGATTATCCATCACAGGTTAGTAGGCAGAGTCTTGGTGGGAGTCTAGGAGACTAGAGCTAGGGAAGAATGGCTGCAGGATTATCCATCACAGGTTAGTAAGCAGAGTCTGGGGGGAGGAGTGGCTGCAGGATTATCCATCACAGGTTAGTAGGCAGAGTCTTGGTGGGAGTCTAGGAGACTAGAGCTAGGGAAGAATGGCTGCAGGATTATCCATCACAGGTTAGTAAGCAGAGTCTGGGTGGGAGTCTAGGAGACTTGAACTGTGGCACAAGTAAGCTCCATTCCACTCCAAGCATCATTTCAGGGCCTGCGGCAAACTCTAGGGTGCTGGCCCTTGCTTAGTTCAAATTAGTTCCCCAAACCCCACCCCCATATTCATACACATTAAATTAGCAGTTAGTTCCTCGTCCAAGTATTAAATATCAAGCACAGTAACTTTGGCACAATCAGGACTCAAACTCAAGACACTACACATCATATAAGGGAACGTTTATTGATTGACTGCTAATTTAATTGACAACTTGTACTGTTCTGTTTTTAGGTTGTGTTGACCTGTTCCCAGACCGTGTGGTGCAAAGAAGTCAATGATGTCCTAGAAGTCGGTGGTGCAGAAGGAGTCAAGGAATTTGAACAGAGATGCTTTGATGTAAGTATTGGCTCATCTTAACTCTTAGAGCGCCGATGGCAAACATTTGGTGTTTTAATTGATAGCTGCTTTTTGTTAAATTTGATTGTTTCCCTGAATGACCCATTTTTCTGAAAACTTACTATTTGTAATCATGATCTACTTGCAGAATTGATAAGTTTATTCGTGAGAAGCAATAAGTTTTGAAAAATATGGATGTTTTTGTGATTGGAATTATGCATTTAAACTTGACATTTCAAAAAATTTGCTATAAGGCAGCTATTAATGAAATTATACGATTGGTGCAATTTGCATCATTTGGCGCTTCAAGGGTTAATGTCTGTTGTAAAGTGATAGAGCTAGGATAGTCTGAAGTAGGGTAATGCGTAACCTAGCGGATAAGTCCTCGAGTGGTAATCACTGGGCATTGAGAGTAGTGGGTTCGTATCTGGTGGACAACTTGTGTAGTGTCCTTGAGCAAGATACTTACCCTAATGTGCTCCTTTCCAACCAGGTGTCAAATGGGTACCGGATTTCTTCAATGCTGGGAAGGTAACAGACTCACGGGGAGGAGGTGTGGCGATCCCCTCACCACATATATAACAAAAATGTGGAGTCTGACCCAATAACTTCAAAAGCCAGATGGGCACTCCGACCTGTGAAATACAGGCCGTCCCCTTTACCTTTTGTAGTCTGAAGTAAACTTTACAGGATGTCACTGGGGGCTTTGCCTGGTGATATCCGGCTGGCTATGAATAAGCAGCCTACTCCCTACGAGTAGCTGGGTGATTCTCTCAGACCATTGCCACATGGTACCTCCTTTTGTGGTGGCATGTATAGTAAACATATCAGTACAGGACATCATTGGGGCTTGCGCTGGTGATATACCTGCTTTTTACAAGGAGCTAGGTGATTATCTCGCAGACCATTGCCACGTGGTACCTCCTTTTGTGGTGGCATGTATAGTAAACATATCAGCACAGGGACATCATTGGGGCTTGCGCTGGTGGTATACCTGCTTTTTACAAGGAGCTTGGTGATTATCTCTCAGACCATTGCCACATGGTACCTCCTTTTGTGGTGGCATGTATAGTAAACATATCAGCACAGGACATCATTGTGGCTTGCGCTGGTGGTATCCCGCTTGCCATAAGTAATCAGCCTGCTCTTTACAAGGAGCTGGGCATAGCATTAGGCTGTGAAATGTTTTAGGATGTTTTAAATGTGTCCCCCCGCGGCAAAAGGGTGCAGTTGTCGGCTCGTATATGTTGCTCCTTGTAGCATATCTGATGAATGGTATTTGTATACATCAGATATGCTACAATGAGCTACATGTAGGAGACGACAACTGCACCCTTTTGCCGCGGCGGGACACAAATGTGCTTTTTTAGATTTCTCTAATTATAGATCAATTATCAATCACCACTTCAAAAATATGTATTATTAAATGTGATTGTCCTAGGTTTAATTGCAAATTTGTTCCATCATAAATCTTTTTTTTCTTTCAGTAGAGGTTCAATAATACACTTATTTTTGTATTTTTCCAACACAGCGTCTGAACAGCCTAGCAGCCCTTGTTCGAGGTGAGCTTCCCAAACTGGTGCGTAATATCTTGGGTGCCCTCATCACCATAGACGTCCACGCTCGCGACATCATCAGTACGATGGTTCAGCTTGGTATTGATAGTGCCGATAGCTTTGAATGGGTGAAGCAGATGAGATACTACTGGGATCAGGAGTTGGATAATTGCGTGGTTAGGATGTCAACGTCACAGTATGTGTACGGCTACGAGTACCTGGGTGCGTCAGCTCGACTTGTCATCACCCCACTTACTGTAAGTACTTTATCGCACTTAAATAATATCATTTTTTAAATTTTTTTTTCAATAAATTTTTCTATTCATGCAATAGAACAAATATTTTCATTTGATGAAAGCTGAAATGTTCTATTTTCAATTGGCATCACCTTGTGAAAATGGAACATTTCAGCTTTCACCTCATGAAAATATTTGCACTTTTAACACTCAAAACTCAACCGACGGTTGAAAACTCAACCGACAGTTGACTGCCCGTAACCGCTAGTTCTGGGCGGTTGCTATTGTTTTGAACAATAACAACACCCAGAACCTCCGGTTCCGGTTGGCTGACCGCCGGTTGAGACTTGAAGCAGACCCTAAATATTCATTACTTGTGTACTATTGAGTTCTGCCTTAAATTGGAAATAAATGTAAAATTATTTTGAAACTGTTGTAATTTTTGTAATATTTTTGAGTATGTAAATTATGTAAATATACAATGACATAATTCATAATATTTTTATACTCTGGCAAACTTGCACACATCAAATCACATCCTGAAATAAATCATGGTAACAAAAACTTTGGAATCCTTAAAATTAATATTGTAACAAAGATTTCTATACAGGTCCCTTCAATAGCTTTGTGCGTGGAGGTATAAGCTACTTAGTGGTAACATATGTGATGGCTCACCCGAAAGGGGGACTTTGCAGATGATATCAATTTTGATTTTATCATTGCATCTGTAACAGCATTTTCTAAGCTTTAAAATGACACCTTACTTGTTGAAATTGATTATGTGATTTGGGGTTCCACTTTTAATATGTGGGCTGCTCTGGTAAACTGAGAGGAAAGTCACATATCTACATTTTGAATAAATGGCATCTAAAGTAAAAATAGGGCGAAAAAGTCAAATTTTGTATTTTGACATAAAATGCCTTCATGCACAAGTGTTTACCTATTCTTAAAGTTTTGAAGGTCAACTTTGTCGGGAAGTGCAATTTTTCACGGTTAATTGATTGCATGTTGCTATTAAACACTGTTGTAATCAGCATCTATGAAATCGATTTGCAGATGAAGATTGGAGAAAGAAAGTGTGACATATGTATTATTTGAAAGCTGAGATTATTGAGAATTAAAATATGTCATAAACTCAATTTTGAAATTTGCGACTTTCCTCTTATTTTGCTAGAGCACCCCTCATATTAACATTTATCAATTATTTTCTGACAGGATCGCTGTTACCTATGTCTCATGGGAGCTTTGCAGCTAGATTTGGGCGGTGCTCCTGCAGGCCCAGCCGGTACAGGCAAGACAGAAACTACCAAGGATCTTGCTAAAGGTTTAGCCAAGCAGTGCGTGGTATTCAACTGTTCCGATGGCTTGGATTATAAGATTATGGGGCGTTTCTTCTCTGGTTTGGCTCAGTCCGGTGCCTGGTGTTGTTTTGATGAGTTCAATCGTATTGACATTGAAGTGTTGTCTGTCATCGCTCAGCAGTTGATTACAATTAGAAATGCCAAAGCACAAAAGGTAAGGAAAGCAGTTTTGATGCAAAAAACAAGCAAAAAATAAATCAATGTATGATTATACAGGGTGTATCAAAAAGAAGTCTACAGTTAGTAATGTGCCTCATATTCAAAAAATACAATACATTCTGTAAATTGGTTTCTAATTATAACTGAAATGACCATTGTCTTGCCATAACAGAAAAAAATAATGGCAGTCTTGACAGTTGAAATAAACGTAAAATTCAAGGTAAAATTGCAACAGCAAATGACAGCATCTCGGAAGGCGGTCTATCGCTGGATTACACTTGAGAAAAAGAAAAAAAAGAGGGCAGTGCGTAGCTCTACGCGCTAGATTTATTTTCACATAGCAATGCGCACAGGTTTTTGAGACAAACCTGTTTTTTTGCCTTACAGAATGTTTCGTACTATTTGAATTGGAGTCACTTTACTAACTGTAAATTTCTTTTGATACACCCTGTATATTCAATATATCTGAAATCATCCAAAGGTAAATTGCTCAGTTATGAAGGGGGGTGGGTGGTAAAATCAAATTGATGATGCTTTAGAAAAAAATGAACAGTCTGCATGGCTGATTCCATATTGGAGCCTAACTGATTGTGTGGTACGCTTGATGTCGTTGTTATCAGGTGCACGCATTGCATGTTGACTGTTAATTTATTATGTATTCATCCCTGTTTGAAATTTTAAAACGAATAATGATGTTGTTATTGCTATTTGCTTGCAGCTATCCCGCTTCATGTTTGAGGGCCGTGATATCAAATTGGTTCCATCCTGCGCAGCTTTTATTACAATGAATCCCGGCTATGCTGGCCGTACAGAGCTACCGGATAACTTGAAAGCCCTGTTTAGACCTATTTCCATGATGGTACCCGATTACGGTAAGAACAAGCATTAATTAGTATAATTCATCTACTACTTAAGTGGATAATTCAAGTAGGAATTTACCTAATTATTGTGACACACTGGCCTGGGAAAAGTAGTTACTCCCCACAGTAAATTGCACCCTTAATTGGGCCTATTGATCAGATCTTTAACAGTGCGTTTGTGTTAGAGGAAACATTAGTCAGTACATATGAAGTAGAGACCGATGTGTTAATTTCTTATGCATGCTTATCATTCATTACGAAGGCACCAAAATGATCGTAAAATTGTTTATAAATTTGAATGGATCATATGAATAGACCTTTTCCAAACACGACTTTCCGAGAATTCCCAAAAACAATTTTACACTTTCTGGCCTCACTAATACAATACTCTGAATGTTAAGTCCATGTTCATGTTAACTGACTGCTTGCTTACGAATTCAAACTTGTAATTAGGGTTAGCACTAATGGGGCTTTTTTAGTGTGATCGCTCGGATGTAACTTGAAATCTTAAGCTTAATCAGCCAATTTCAAATGGAAATATTACTCTTTGTGGCAGTAAGCGTATGGTACCACCAGCCAAATGTTGTTCAGAAATAGTGCCTCTAATAATGTATGGGTCTTCATATAATTATTTCTCACTTTCATTACACTGAAAATGCACAAGAATTCTCGGAAAATGTTGATGACAAAATCGTGCATACTAATGAGCTTGAACGTGGTTGGTTGAAAAAATGGCCACATGATCTACGTTATGGAGATTTCTGAATGGATTTTGAAACGGTCTATTGCCACCTTGCATTCTCTGTCATAGATTTACTTACCCACTGCAGTTAAGTTGCGGGTGATGTTGTTAGCAGTGATGTTGTTGAGTATTTCAATTGATTTTTTTTTTCATTTTTAGCTCTCATTGCTGAAGTTGTTCTTTACTCAGAAGGCTTTGAATCCTCCAAGAATCTCGCTCGCAAAATGACACAGATGTACAGACTTTGCAGTGAACAGCTGTCGCAACAAGATCACTACGATTTTGGTATGCGTGCTGTCAAATCTGTGTTGGTGATGGCTGGCGCCCTCAAGCGTGGCAATCCCAACTTGGGCGAAGATATCGTGCTGATTAGAGCTCTGAGGGACAGCAATTTGCCCAAGTTCTTGTCGGAAGATACTGTACTATTTAGGGTAAGTTAGAACTTGCATATTTTAAGCATCAAAGCGTTTTTTTTTTTAATTTCTGAAATTCACCTACTACATAGTTTCAATTTTAGGAAAATCATCTTACATTTGTTATCTGTATTTTTCAAATAAATGGATTTTAAAAGACAGTTTTAATAAACCCTACCCAGCAGATTGTGTACAAACTAAGATGATTTGAATAATTTCTGAAGTGAATTAATAAAAATGTGCATTAGAGAAAATGTTCTTTGATTTCAGTAAAAATATTGTATCTATTATAGCTTGCCAATATTTTCCAGAATATACACATGTACGTTTGAAATCAAGAGGATACAGATTTAAGGAGCAAGAAATTTGGATATTTGTAAAATTACACTTTAGTCATTTTTTCTATTGTCAGGGCATCTGATTCACAATATTTTCTTGTGTAGTGTTTGTTAACACGACTATTATGGCAAGATCATTAACATCTTACAGTGCGTTCAGAGTCCAGCGAATTCACAAAAAATTTCATTGAAAAATGAAATCACTGCATGATAAGTGCACCATTAGTCAGCAGTGTTTTACAACCAAGGCAATGTAAGATTAGCGTTTGAAATTTTGTTATTATAACCTTTTCAGTGGCGGATTTAGAGGTTGGTGCAGCCGGCGCGCGCCCCCTCTTATTTTGGTATCGCGTCAAGAAGCCGTCGCTTTTTAATGATTTTATCCTTTGAAAATTAATAATTGTGTCAAGAACGGCAGCAAATGCATGATTTTTAGGTATATTCGAACAATTCTGCACCCTTCAACACCTTATTTTTTCAGACAAACATGTGACTTTGAGTGGGCGCCTCGGCGCTGTCAAAATTGCGCCCCCTTTTTTGAAAATCCCTACATCCGCCCTTGCTTTTTTACATGCTAACTGAATCATTTCTTTTCATTAACAGGGCATTCTCTCGGATCTGTTCCCTGGTGTTGTGTTGCCAGAACATGACTACGGTAAACTCCAGGAGGTGATCGTCAGTACCATAATAGAGAGAGGTCTCCAGCCGGAGGAGTGCAGCATCAAGAAGGTGATCCAGTTGTATGAGACGATGATTGTAAGACATGGTGTCATGTTGGTTGGACCTACTGGTGGAGGGAAGACATCTTGTTACGAGGTAAGTCAATAAGTTTTATCCAGTTAGTTTAAGGGCAGGCGGCACAGGACACGATTAATAGGAGCTACTAGATTTAGGGACGAGGGATTTCTAAAATGCAAATTTAGGATATGTTTTATGTGTATAAATTTCTATTGGGTCACGTATTGAAGAAAATATTACAAAAATCGCATTTTTACCTTTCCTCAAAAAATTCCAAAAGTGTTCTTATAGTAATAAACATAATTATGTTATTCCAAATCTGTTGCGTGAACCCCACTGTTTATAGATTTTATCATATTTTTTACCGATAAGGAATATAATTTTAGTGACCATCCCGGAAGTTGTATTTTTCCAAGAATTTTCCAACGGCTTTACGCCAGAAGCTGTATAGGACGTGACGCAGTCGGGGATCGGCTACGATACCGCACGGCAACCAGTAATAGTTGCCACGGCCACCTTCTCGGTTTTGTGATCACTAGAGGACAGTATTTTATTTATCTAAGGTTTTTGATTTTGAACTACTTCTGATGTGAAACTCCCGAGTCGCAACTATGTGGCATGCTTCGTTGGGTGTTCACCTATTGATATGTATGCTCTTGAGTTAAGATCTCTGCATGAACGCAGCAACATGTTACACTCTTATGTAACTGCTTAAACAAGCGCATGAACACATCAGTTTAATGGATGATGACCAACATAGTGTTTGTATATGAGCCATGCAATGATATATTCAGACTAGATATGTATATTTTTATTTCTGAAAACCATGAATATGTGTTTTGTTTATAATGTATTTGACCAATGAGATTTAAAAAGAATCATGTACACTAAAGGATAAAACCTAGTATTTCCTGATTACTTATATATAGATACAATAGATACAATATTGAAATGTGATATCAAGTTGAGATAGTTTATGTTGTAATTTTTAATATTTTTTATCGGTACCAGGTGTTGCAGGATACCCTAACCACAATGCATAAACTAGGAGAAGACAATCCTGAGTACCAGCCAGTGCGCACCTATGTAATGAATCCCAAGGCTGTACGCATGGGTGAATTGTACGGTGAAGTGAACAAACTGACACTGGAATGGCAGGATGGATTGATGGCTACGATTATCAGAATTACAGTCCAGGTAAGAAAAAAAGGTTTGAACTGGGGACTTCAAGAGGTTGAACATGATCTTTAAGTCACTTCCAGACAAAATGGATAAGCGAACTATAACAGTGGTGATGTCAAGGTTTTCAGTTAGGGATTGGGTCCGGGGGGCTACTTAGTACAAAAGATTGGGACGTGCCGCAAATTCGAGTTGCAAAAACAGGCTTTCTGGTACTCCAATTGGACCTTTTTCTTCGCAAAATGAGGTATTTTGATGGGTTTTCTTTTCAAAATTGGCGTCAAATGCCGCAAATTTGGAACTTTCTTCTCAAAATGTTAGAAAATTTTGCCAAAGTAGAGCAAATTTGGACAGAAAAAATAAAAATTTTGATTAAATTTGGCTCAAAATTTAGAAGATTTTGTATATGGATGGGTCAATATTTCTTAAAAATTGGTATTTGGATGGGTGGCTTTCCAAATTTCCCAGAGGCACGTCCCTTCCCAAACCAAATTTAAGTAGGGATTGGGTCAGAAAGATACAAGAACTGAAAGTTAAAAAAGTTGTAAGGGGAGAGGACAACCACCCCAAAAAAAGTCAATTCCTAAACTGATTAGGGACCTTTCTGAAGGTGATGCCTGTTTACATAACTTTACGGTGACATCAGTATTTCTTAGCATACAGCAATAAATTTGTAATGGAGATTTAAACTTTTGATCCAAACACAAGAAAATAATTACGTCATAATTTTTAGATGACACTACTCCATCCTTCACTTCAGGAGTGGTGGTGACTGATGGTATTAAGATTTTGATATCTTTTTTTACCTTTGACCTAATAACAGCCTTGTACCACAGATGTAACTTTCATGAACAGGGACTTTGCTTTGGCATGAAATATAGTAGCAAACAAAAACCCTAGGTTTTGATTTACAATAGCACAATAACAAATGATCAAGTGTACACTGCTGTTCTAAAGTATTTCCGCAGAAAGCCTTTATTTAGCCATATCTCAAAAGGCGTATATCCGATTTTCATCATTTTTTGACAGAATCTATATTGTATGATTATCGAAATAACTATTCCAGAATTGCGTTCATTGCATTTGAAAATATGGCATGTAATGCATATTTCTGAACATAAGAACATTTCTGCGCATTTGTTTTAAAACTTACAACCTGAAAATATTCTACCCTGTTACAAGGTAATAATGAGGTTATGAAAAATTTATTAGTTACATAGTAATGAGATTTGTGCTTGTGGTGTTTTTGTATATGGTCCATGAAATAGCCATTTTTATAGCAATGGAAATCAAATATTAAAAGAAACATTGATTTATTCATATTGAATAGATAAGTTACCTATAATACTAGTATGAATCTTTGATGATTCTAGGTCGTTTGATATAAAAAACAAGGTTTTTGAACGTTTTTAATTGTGCGGAAATACTTTGGAGCGCGAGTGTATTCAGCGTGGTTTTGACAACCCGTCAAGACAGTTAATCAAATGAGCTTGTGTACAGCATTACAACTTTGATTTACCAGAGTCTTATTATAGGTACTCTAACACAGTTTGGGAATTTTCACCCTGCAAGGGAAATTCTCTGAAGCATTTTGGTTTCCAATGTACAGATTGTCTTAGAAACAGTCAAACCTGGAGACATTGCATGCCAATGTTCACACATACATGTTTACAACAAATTCATGCATAAGGCCCCCCCAAAAAATTGTTTGGTTGCCCTCCACAGACCGACCCTATTTTTCAGCCAGACCCAAACTTTTTTTTAATGAAAAATGTTTTTTTTTCTAAAAAGATATGCAAAACTTACCGAAAACTACAAAAAAAAAAGTTATATTTTTGCTTTTTTTCGATATTCAACCCTCAAAATGTTTAGGATGTCCCAAATCACTACAAGAAGTATTTGATTGTTTTGATTTGGATGTCGCGGGGGAAGTTGTGAAGGCTGGAGCGGTCGATCGACCTAGCAGTCCATGGAAGAGTATAAAAAAAAAAAAAAAACCTGACCGACCCTCTCTGAAAAAAGCTGTCGAGGGCAACCAAACAATTTTTTTTGGCCTAACTGGAAAGCGAGGGACTTTTTAAAGCATGGACGCAATAGAGCCATCTACGCATCCAGGTAATTTATCTCTTACCCTGACTCAACTTCCCGGATGTAGGATACATCAGTAGCAGTCATTGTTCGTAGCGGTAATAATCGCAGTATTGTACTACAGTCGTGACGACCGTAAACAAATCAAACTTTCCCCTTTCCATGACATGTGTTGCATTCAATCAGATAAATTGTGATTTTTTGGCGTGAATACTTGTTATATTTTGAAACCAGTATATCAGAAAGGTAATACAATACATTGTTTTACTGGTAAGTCTCAAATGATGGGTCAAGATGATCAATTTTTCGAGATTTTTAACTGAAAACTTTTGGAAGATGAAGTCTGCCATTTTGTGGGTAAAGACGATATCCGCCATTTTGTGGTACAAGTGACGTCAGCGTAGGTCGGTCTATACTAGAAAGTACAAGATATGTGTTGCAAGCACTTATCTTTTGATAATTTTCTCATTTTTATGTGTTTTTTGCCAGGATACAACTGATGACCACAAGTGGGTGATATGTGATGGTCCCGTCGATGCGTTATGGATTGAGAACATGAACACAGTA
>JXSR01S073646.1:0-11149 GCA_000969725.1 Ophiothrix spiculata
TTCTACCGCGCTTTCCTCAGAAGTCCTACTAGCGCGAGGAATCCTGCCTCCTTCCTCGGGGAAAGCGCGGTGGGTAGTTTCGAAAAGAGCCCTTAGGGATCCATGGAACACACAGCGTAATATTCCATAACCACAACTAAAATGATCAATCTTTCTGTGATCAGTCGCATTAGTTGATTTCCTATATATTTGATTCCGATAGAGCTTACAAATTTAAAATCTTCAAATTTCTTAAATTTTAATATGACAGGTTTTTTTGAATTCTGCACTAGAAAAATCTGAAACCTTAAAATTGTTTAATATTTTGTTTATTGAGAGTACATTTTAACCTTTTAATAGTTGTTATTATTTAACAACGTTCCACAACCAAGTAACAAGGTTCAAGGTTCTTTATTTCCATATATACATATATTACAAGAAACAAATCAATAAAAACAAGAACAACAATATATGGAGGAGTGGTCAGGAGACCAAAAAGGTCTGATAATGGTCCATCCCTCACGACGATTTGAAATCCCAATATATCTATTGATCTTATTCAACAGTTTATAGATAGGCGAGGTCACGCCAATTATATAGCACCAACACATCAGAGCACATGTACTCAACTTGTATACTTGAACACTCAACGGTAGAACCCATAAAAAAATGACCAACAATTATGTTGTATACAGGACTTTTACAGCTTGAATTAGAAAAACCATTGTTTTCAACCTATTTAGCTGGTTATTAATGTTATCTACAGACTATTACCTATCTTATAAGCAGATCAAATCCCGAATTAAAAGACTAGAAAAGGCAAATTAAAGTGGATTGTCGTACATTTTTTACTAGACATCTGTGATATTTTGGGCATGGTGTAAAACGCCAGTCAAACGCCTCTAAAAATCATTATTTTCAGCATATTCGATCACGTTAATTTACATTTTTTCTGCTTATAATATTTTTCATCGTCTCAAAATGATTATTTGACTAAGTTTATAAAGCATTAACTGAAAGTTTTCCTAATCTTGTAAAAATAAATGTATCATTGTTTTTTCTATGGGTTTGCATTGCACATTTATAGTACGGTAATGATGACATCATAATAGGGGCGCGGCAGAGGTGTAACCAATCACATGGCTAACAGTCATTATAATTAGATCAATATCGACGGGGTAATTGAAACTGTTTTGTTGCTATTGGAACAATGCGCTTCAAATGGTTGTGCCCTATACAGGATAAATTATATGTCAATAGCTAAATAATTTAATCAACGGAACAATATCAGTGGAAAGAAAAAATCATGAAGCACAAACATAATAAGACAATGGACAGGCTCAAATTCAATCATATTGTTGTATTATAGGTTACATTTGAGTGTGTTACAAAAATGTTTTAAAGTTCTGCATTGTTTTAATGTTTTTGGGAGTGAATTCCAAAGAATTGGTCCGCTCGTTCTTATGCAATGGTCTGAGAAACTGTGTTAACATTAGGAAATTTAAAAGATGAAATTCCAGAACATTTATTTATTCATTGAATTCATATTGTATACCACCAATTTTGTTTCCATCACATAATATAAATGCAAACACACATTCATGGTTTAAAATTTCAGTTAAATCTGTGTTATTTTAAAATGCATGCTTTTAAAAACAGTCATAAAAGTGTTTGTCTAAAGCAGTTATAAATGTATACGAATAAAATCAATGTTTGCGAGAAATCAATGCAGTGCTAACCATTTAATGGGGTATTGATTGGATTTTGACACTTTCACTAACGTCGCCAATGCGTTTCCACTGAGTGCTCTAATATTGTGATGTCGTTGACCAAAATTCCACACTAGCTGTACGTGCTAGTTTATTCGTCCATCTGCAATTTGATTACATTAATTGCATGATAAATTTGTGTACTGTCACGAAAAAAGAAACAGTTATATATGCTTGGGAGGAGGGCGTACTTAGGTTTGGGTTAGGTACAGATACTGAGCTAAGGTCTGCGACTGATAATTTAGCTTGAATAGAGGCTAAATTCCACCCATCTTTAAAGCTTTGCTGTTTGAGCAACCCATAAACTCAAGCGAGTCAAATGTAGGGACCTATACAACCCAAGATTTCCCACAGCTCTGCACATTCTGTAACACATGTGTCCACAGTGCAATGAATTCTAATTAAAGTGATTCATATAAAAGGGCCTTAAGGGGGAATATGCCTTTGAAAGGCCTAAAAATGAAAATGGCAAATTCAGATAGAGGACAAAATTACCTTTCTTTTGCTTTTTGTTTGACAACAATCGGAGCTTCCGTTCAAAAGTTATGGTCGAAAATGTAACTTCGCAAGCAAAATTGATTGTTTTATTTCTTATGTATTTTATTGTTTTTTCAAGCTGCGATATTTAACGTTTTCGGCTTTAAAATTCTATATCTCGAAAAATAATTATGCTGTTGATCTCTAGTTTTCAAAATTATTAGTAATAATTCACTTTCTATTTATCTAATATATAATTAGAGCAATGCAGTGTTTCTAAAATATACAAAACCCTAAAAATCAGTGTTTCTAGACAAAATTGCCGATAACTCAAAAGTGAATTTTGACGATATGTCATCGCTGCGCGCAAGATATCTCAAAAACGATTTACCTTAGAGTGATAGGATAAAAAGCAAATTGAAGTATACTGATTGGGCTATAGAATGAACCAGAATGGTGCCAATAGCATCATGGTAATATGATTTAAGGGGGGGTCACCAATCAAAAAAGGCAAACAATAATTATTTTTTTCTTTTTTTGACTAGTGACCCCCCCCAAAAATATGACATTTTATTTATATTCCTGTTTGATTATTTAATTTATTTTTAATATGATGCATTTTACTGATAAACTAAACTTGTTGACATTGTGCCATGCATATTATGTGGGTCTCCACTGCAAAAGGATGCAGTTGTCGGCTCGTATATATTGCTCTTTATAGCATATCTGATATATACAACTTGTGAACATCAGATATGCTACAATGAGCTATATGTAGGAGACGACAACTATATCCTTTTGCCGCCGGGGCTTACACATGAAAGTTACTGATGATTTTATATGTCCAGAGGACAATTTGAAAACAAATCAAATGTTATGATTATAACACACTATTGAAGCTGAATCTACTAATTGATGCTGTTTCCAAGGCATTCAAAACACAGTCTGTGCATCCAGACCATTATTTACTGACTGCCAATTAGGCAAGGTGATAATTAATTATCGCTTCAAATTATGTGTGTTTAAGCGTGGCACTATTGATTTATTAATTAGGGAACAAGTCGCTGGGAATGCTGTCATCTATTGATGCTATCTATTGAATTAAGAATTGATTAACAATAAGTGGCCTGGATTGGGATATCTCTAGGTGCAAAAATTACTGATGGAAATCTCACAAAGTCTCAGTTAACTAGTAGGTTAAAAAACTGCTCTAAAATATAACATTGCCTTTCGGAGCATATTACTTGCATGTTAGTCGGATCTGATTTCAGCTCATTCTTTTATCATAATGATATCTTATAATGATCGTAGTGGTAGTTTTCACCAACAGATGGTGGTGCTATATAAACAGTTGTGACGGACTGATGTAAACATTTTGGGAAATTGCATGTGTAGTATGATTTTCATCCCTGGACAAGGATAAACTTGACTTTGTAATAGTGAATGAATTAAAAGGTAATGACATCAAGTCACCAAACTCTACAGTGTTCAAGATGACATTTAAAGGAAAATGTTGACATCATTCTGCTGGTAAATGGTCAATGACCTTTATCTTTATATTCACCTGTTTAAAATTACCAGTATCTGTTTTTGGCCTGATCCAAAACATTCCTGCTTTTAAACAGACTTTAAAAAAATAAGAAATAAAAAATAAAAAGTGATGTGATCGTCTTTTTTTTTATGTTACAAAAAAGGTAAAGCAAAGCAGTCATAAGGTTGTTTAAAGATGCTTCATTATTGTTTGTGGATTTTATTCTTGAATGCATTCTTGAATCATGAGCATAGACAAGGACCGTCACAACTTTGAAAATGTACACTTGCATCAGAGACTGCTGCTTCAATGCTAACATTTACGTATTCAAATTCTGGAGACATAATTAGAATTGATGAATGTTTTGTGATAATAATGACCATGTCTAGATTTGTTGCTGACTCATCAGTGGTCCGTCTCTTGCATGTGCCCAAGAGATTTAACATGGCCAAGAAGGAGGGACATTTTCAGTATGATTTGCTTTCCTTCCATCAGTTTTGACACTCCACAAACAATGGCTGATGAGACATGTTTTTATGTTTTCATTTTTATGTCCATAAGTTATGATTCTCTAATGCCACTGATTTAAGACAAGCGTTTCAAGCTTGAAATTTTGTGAGCATGTTCATACTGGTATTCATCAAGACATTGATTTAATTCACAAGAGGCCTTTAGAGCTGTGCTTTAATATTATATATGCATTTTTCCACATTTGTACATTTTCCCTTTTTATTTAATGAATCTTATAACAAGCCGTCTATGAAATGAATTCCTGTCTTTGCAGTCAATCTATACCAGACAGGCAAGCTGAACCAGACAAGCAAATACACATGGTAGAATTAAATAATAGTTACTTTTTTCCTATCGAATCCCAGAGCCATTATCCTAACTGTAAACTCTAATCTATATACCCTTAAATTGACCCTAACCCTTAAACTAATCCTAAATACTAATTATAAAATTCCTGATAAGTCTTAACAGTACACCAGCTCTAATACAATTATTCGACAAATGTAAAAGATATTTGTACTTTAAAATGGAAATAACAAATAAACAAAATTCAGATAACATGTTTTTAATTAGCGTTTAACCTTTAAGCTGAAAAAGAACAATGGAACCAAAATCTGCATCACATCCACATACGACTTGTGACTAAATCAAATGCAAATGATATGATGAAAGATTCAAAGGCACAGGGATCAGATGAGATGAGTGATGGAGAATTATTCATCATTTTATGGATCATAAAGATCATAGTGAGGTGGAATACTTTAATATCATGCCTTGTGGTATTGGGTTACCTCACTAGAGAGATTGGTAGGATGTAAAGAGCATTGGGTAAGGATACTGTAGGATGAAATGGGAATTAGAGAGAGTGCACAAGGCGGGAATACTGTGGAATGAAACAGGCGTATAAGAGCTTATTAGATACAATGATAGGAAGGAGAACTGTGTAAAATATTTGAACTTGAATAATTCTACTGACATTTGCAAATGTTGAAATTAACATCAATGCACCACAAATCCAAGATTTGAAAAAAAAATATATATAGTTGATTGAATAAAAAGAGAAATGCTCATGCCTTTGATGATAATTTTTATAAACCGCTTTGTGAAGTGACCCAATTTTTCATAGTTAGTTTCATTATTTCCCATCACACTGTATCCTTTTCCTATATGAGTTCTGCTTTAATATTCTCTTGAATGCTGTCAATTGTAAACTGCCCTAGCATTTTGAAAATATTTGTTCAACAAAGATGTTCAATTTTTTTTATGTCATTAATCTTGAGATTGTAGACAACTTGATTATATTAGACAGGACAAAGGAAATCATATATAGATTAGGTTAACTTGATTCAGTGTTGAAATCTGCTGTAGCTTGGATAAAGCTTTGTAGTAACATACTTTTATTAAACAAATTACAACTAATATATATATATAAAATTATGCATATTAATTTGGGGTTAGTCAGGATGTGTTATAGTGGCAGTTGGGTTTTGTATAGAGCATATCATTCAAAATATATTTTACTTTCTTGCATGATGTCATTCTACTTTTACTTGTCATTCTGAATGAAATTGGATTAATTGAAACCAGATATTAACCCTTTCATGATCCACTTTTCATCTTCAAGGTCACTTTTATCAAAACCCATGTTTTTAGGTAGAAAGAATCCTGGAGTGGTGTATATTATAAATCCCAAATCATTCTTTAAAATGTGCTTGCATTTCTGAGAAAAATAAGAAAATGTGCCATTCTCGGGGTGTCATTTCTAATTCCTGTTGGGCCTGACAGTAATTACAACACAATAGCCTAGATGGATTTTTTAAAATGCTGAAAAGCTTTGAGCTTGAAAACAAAATTTTCAGAATCAAAAGAATATAAGCTTATATTCTTCTTTTTATTTAGCTCTAAAAGAGGTGAGGTTTTTGTCACATCAGAATCATGAATTGCACCTTTAATAACGAATCCAAAATGACAACGCTTAGAAAAATATATTTTAAGATATAGCACTTTGTTATGGACAGATTTTAACATGTAGATTATTATGTCAACATTTTCATGAGACATCTTATTAGGTATTCATGGCACATATCAAAGTATGTCAGACAAAGTATCTTTAGGTGACATTCAGTTAATGGAATGTATGAGACATCTATGTTTTCAGGTCACTCGTGTCAAAAACATATGGTAAGAGGACGTCTTGGACATCTTGGTATGTGGAGAGGATTGTGTATGATGTTAAGATAAAATTAAAAAAAGTTGAATATGTTACAGTTTTGAAAAATAATACTTGTGTATTTTTGGAGATAAACATATCATGCAAAAATTGATGGCTTGATATGCTTCTTGTATGAGCTATGCCTATTTTTTTTTGTTTTTACAGATTTATTCCCCACTTGTATACTGTCTTGTTAAGTATTGAACACTTACAATGCTTCAGTTTATAGACCATGTCTATAATTGACATACTCCCGCCGTTGATGGGGTAAATCCACAGAATCAGGCGGGGAATTTGAACTCAGAACGAGGCCAAGTATGATAAATACACTACTTGATCTGGCTTTGAGTCCCGTTCCCCGTCCGATTCTGTGGATTTACTCCATCAATGGCGGGAGTATGTCAATTATTATAGATATGGTCTATTTAATGCATATATCAATGTGCAAGTGTAATTGGGTGAGTATTTATAGCTTTTTAGGCATAATTTGAAAATTATATAATGTATAGTGATCAGGTATCATAGTATTTCTAGTGAGTATATGCAGTGAAACTATTAGTAGTACAGCTTCTTTTCAGGAGGTCTATATACCCTGAAATTTGTATATAAATGATGTCTATTTTCCTTGAGTCTACCATTATTTTCTTCTTGTCTTGTCTGTCATTTAAGCTGAAAGATGTTTACACCCTGTCAGAAAATGTCCTTAACAAAAGCTAAGGTGAGGAGAACCAAACATCCCTTTACGTGGGTCTGTTCATCTACCTTATATTTCATGATTTATATACTTTATGGTTTCTTATAAAAAAATATTCAAGTTTGTGAAATTATAAAGATACCCTCTTTTAAAAAACAAATAGTTGACAAATGCTTAATTAGTCATCTTCTTTGAGGACACCACCGTAAAGAGCAATTGTATCATCTCATTTCTAAAAAAGTACACTGATATAGTGTAAGAAAGTACCAATAATGGAAGTCAACTTTCTGATTTTGGAAAAGGAGTCTTTATAACTGTATATCTTACGGCTGTTTAAGATATGTGTGCAAGAGGTATTTCAAGTTTTCAGGTTTCAGCTCATGACATTTTATTTTATTTTATTTCTTGCTAAACATTTCACCTTGATGCCTCAGTTTAAATTTACCTCGAACACTAAACGGATGCTGGACAAGTATCATCTGGCAACAATAAGTAACATGTTGCTATCAAGCCTACCTGTTACTTGTCATTAATCTAGGTCACTTGTGTTGTAAACATGCTGTACAATGGACCTGTAGTCCTATCTTGTAAAGAGGAGAGGATTGCATGTGAAGTGAATAGACAATGGGATGTTTGTAGTCAAGTTACACCTGATAGTTATTGTAGATGGGATAAGTATCGGCCATGGAGACTTGTAGCGTAGATATCAAGTTGTTTTGTAACACGTTATGATAAACTTGTCATACAAATTAGGGTAGCTGCAGGTGATATTTGTAGGACAGTGTTGTTTTTATTTTCATTAAACTTGTTTTAAATTATTATATATGAGCTTTGAAATTTGATCAACAGTTTTCATGTCTATTAAGTTGCAAAGTTTGAGAAATGGACCTTTTTAACAGTGACTCTTATTTTTCAACCGATAAAAAATTTCAAGAACATGAATTCATATTTTGTGAACAAATAGGGAGTAACTGATTAAATTCTGTAGATCTTAGAAAAGTCAGGTCTGCTTTATATTCATGAAAGGAGGCAGGCTACAACTACAGATATCATTGACACATGATATCTCAGACAATACTAAATTTTAACACTTAAAACTGCAAATTTGCTTTATCTGTGTGTTATATTGAAAATCCTCACAAATGTCAAGGCCAAGCAGATGGGTTTGAATGTAAATTGGGAATTTATTTGTCAGCTTTTCTAAGTACTGATGTAAAGAGTCTTATTTTGAAATCTCCACAATAAGATCTGGAATGATTACTGGAGGCAAGCTGCAACTGGTTTAGACACAAAAGATAACTTGTTACAGAAATCATATACAAGGAAACTATATTGAATGTTATATCCCAGCTTGTGTGGTCTAGTGGAACAGCGCAGGACTCCGAATGATGAGGTCGTGAGTTCAAGCCCCGCTACTGCCAAAGGGTTATGTCCTTGGGCAAGGCATTTAATCTCGATTGCTTCGTCGACCCAAGCGTATTGGGGAGCTGTTGGGGGAATATTACAATCTAAGTTCTGATAGGTCAGCATCATCAGATTGCGATCTAGTTGAGGTGAGATGGTTGTGACGATTTCCTAATAACAGCGTAATAATAATGTACAGCGCATTGAGATGTTTTCTGATGTGGTTTGCGCTTAATAAGAATTGCGTTATTAGTATTATTCATTTTTACCTAGACATGAAAAAATCAAACCATTTAGTGAAAAATTGAGCCTTTGATCTCTTTTTGAAGTAATGAGACATTGTGATCTTGCGTGTCACATGCTAGATTGAATCATAGATCATGATTTAACGTCAATTCCATACTTCTCCATCTTTAGCAAGCAGCATGCACACTTGATAAATGGCTAATGTTTCTAGCAACGTAAAGATGACAAATGATCACATCCAAAATCATTCATTTTTCAATAGAAAATAATCTTCCTTTCCAAAATATCATAAATAGCAATAATTCATTTTCAAATCTATTTAAAACACAGATACAAATATCGGATGCAATATATTATACCAAGCATCCTGCTCATTTAAAATTATCACTTATGTAACGGTTCATTTTCTTACAAAAAAAAAGCAAACATGCTAAGTGCTGTCATCTCAATGTTTCCGCAGTGTGTAATTAAACCTCATAAGTAAAAAGACTTGTCAAAAAATATTACATGCTCATACTTATTGTTATAATAAAGTATGCATATTGAAATAAATTGTGATTAGTGGCAATAATTATCATCTGACAGCAAATTCAATTTATGGATTTTTTCACATTAGTGATGCCAGTTTTTACTGCCTTCGGCAAACTTGTTTTAGTGACATGGATTGTTTTAAATATGGAGAACCCTACTTGCTTATAAAATTATACCTCATGTTATGGCATGCATGAAACCAGGCATATTAAAAGACAAGATAGGCTTGAATAGAAAATGTGCCCCGTCGTATCTAAAGGTACCTTACAGGTGTCTCATCTGAAAGTTGAAAGTTTAGGCTTTAAAATGACTCTTTGCTTTTGGTTATTACATCCAAAATGGTAAAAGGAATGGGGCTGAATCGGAAAACTATAGTTTTGAGAAAATCAAGTTTAAAGTTTTTGTACTGAGTAAAACTTGAATGGAGGGAGGATTTTTATCTTGGTTTTTAACACATTTTTCTTATGTTTTGGATGTTAAAACCTGATTAATATGATAGAATGCACTTCAAAGGTAATGTTCCAGAAGAAATTAGAAATTCGACCTTGGACGTGATTGTTGACTAAGCTCAGCTTCAATGGCCAGTATGTATTATACTATGCCGACCTTAACCCTAACTGTACCAGACACTCCAAAACACCTTGGAGAGAAATCAAGAAATTAGCCTAAGTCCAAATACGTCATAGATGGTAGATAGGTATGAGCACGGAATTGCTGCTTAGGCAGCGCCTGCTTGGTATTGGTATTGCTTGGCATGGGATGGGGGTGCGCCAGGTCCCGGGTTCGAATCTCACCTTGGACATGGTGAAAAGGGGGATTTTTTATATAGGCCTTTCCCAGGAGATAGGTTTTTAAACGAAAATGGGTTAGGATTAAGGTACCTTTGGATATGACGGGGCACATATGTTTAACTTATTTGTGTGACCAGCAGATATATAAATTTGTGCATGCTGGCAATTGAAAAAAGAGGATAAAGACATTAAATGAACTGTTATCGATTCAGTATACAATTTCAGGTTTTCTCAATATTCATCCACTCGATTTCCCATTACATAGTTCATTTCATTTTCATTTCCATTGTTAAGATAAACTAAATTATATCACTTGCAAATATCAATTGGGAATACAACATATACATATTGTTTTATTGGTTTTTATCATTTAGTATGCTTCCAATCCATCTAACCTGAAGGATTAAGAAGTTCACTCAACATATAAACATTATTGAAGTCTAAAGCATTTTGTAAATTTATACCAAATAGCATTCTTACTACAACATTCTCATACTATATACTAAATACATAATTATTTAGTAACTTTAACAAATTCTTAAATTGTAAAAACACTGGGAATATTACCTAGATATAATGTGTTAAGAAGAGTCAAAACTGATAGTGGTTTTGCCTATAAGCTTCTCCACATTTCCAATCAACATTTCAATTTCTTTCGTTAAAGTAATGTTACAAAAACGAGCACCCCACGGCCATTCACATCCCTGGTAACAGCCTCCCAATTCACTAGACCCATTATAACATGACAGAAATGATGAGAGCTCCAATACAAAGTACAATTAAATAGCTAGCTTTTGACACTAACACATTACCCAAAAAGGTGTCTTGTATTTATCATAGAATGCCACACTTTACTGTGTCTTTGTTTTCATCAAACACACCTCAAAGTGCACCTGACAGCCTCTAGATGTTGCTGAAGCAACGGTACAGCTCCCCCATTCTTAAGCAACAAAAGTATTATTTGTTTGCCTCCGTCATCCGCAACTTGTATTTTAGTACTAAAAA